>JANBPT010000109.1:0-72109 GCA_027575765.1 Tieghemiomyces parasiticus | reverse complement strand
ACCCCTCTGGTTGTTTTCTCCCTCCGCGGATATGATTAATAACTATAATAAAACAATGTATAGGGATATTGAACTTTTAGGTATTTAAGAGTTCATTATTTTCGTGGTAATTGGTCGAGTTATTAGGTGCTGTATTCGAGGGGCCCGGACTGGCTCCTGTTTCTGCCCAACGCACCGGGCGCACTATCGAAATCAAGAGTCAATTTTTATTAAGTTACACTACCGATTACGTCGATATGACCAACGAATAATAAGGCCAGCTGGTAAACCTCGGCTAATGAGCCAAACCGGATACGAAGATCACCCGACGTCCTGTCCTGCTGAGGGCCAAGATAATTATAACTGTGACCGTTAACGACAGGCCACGTTTTAGTGAGTGGCTTACTAAAACCAGAAACCATGGTTTATTAGCACAATGTTTCTGTGACTTGGATAGTTCGATTTATTAATGGCAAGCGTTTTAGATTAGTTATGAATGACTTTCGTTGACGGGGTCTGCAGCTATGGAATGTAAAACTAACCCCTATTTTCACTGCACTGATATTTTTCTGGAGTCAGGCTTAAGACGTTCGGCGACTTTTGTAACTGTTTGTGTTTATATAGCATATGGCGGCTGAGCCCCCCAGTGCCTTCGATTACACTAAGTATGGCATAGTGTTCCCGCTCTTTGCCTAGAGCCCCTGCACACGTCGTGAGTGTTTCGGTCACAAAAGCTCCTCTTGAACATTAGATATAAGCTGCCCACCGTGCACTACTTACTGCCCTGCCAAGTGGTGCGAAGGTCTCTCCCCGTCAAGCTCGCAAGTGATCCCACTCGTCGTAGTTTACTCCCCACTGGAGTTTATAGCTATATCCCTTTGACTCGTACTCACTTTATCCGAAGCCAGCCTATCCTTCATTTGGCCACCCTCCTTTATTCCAGCGGCGCGTGGACAAGGACTGGCACTTGACATTACCCATTCACACTTTGATTCCTCCTGACATGGCCCATTCTGGACGCGGCCGAGTCATCACGACCTACGCACGTCGGTCACGGAAACCAGTCCATGTCGAGCCGACTGGTCGAGGGGATCCGCTGGCGACCGCAGTGACCCCGTCCCAGCCCGCTGCGATACCGGCCAAGTCTACGACACAGTCGGGGGGTGCGGTTCCGCCAGGACATATCAACAGTTCCACCTTGGCGAGTTCCGATTCCGACAGCGATGAAGACGATGACGACCTACCTACGCCCGTGGTTCTTTCTCGTACCCGACCGGTGCTAGCATCCGCACCCGGTACAACACAGGTTTGGCGGCCCCGCAGCCTGCGGGAGTCCATTGCTCACCTTACCAAGTTGTATGACGCGCCCAAGGCGACCCGCCAGATCACTGCCATCGGGCCTGGGCCACCGCCGCGTCAATATGGGGAGTTACCAAAATCTGAAGCCTACCCGATCACATCTGGGGTGGTGCCCAGGCCCTCACAACCGAAGCACGACCCAGACCCAGCCAATACACCTCGGTTAAGCCGGTTTACCCAAATCTGCCGGGACCCCGGCAAGCGGGACGTTTTCGATTTTGCGCTGGATGATTATGACGACGCAACTGCTTCAGAGGACGACATGCCACCACCTACTTCACCATCACTTCCTACCCGCCCTCTTGCCGCTGCCCACAGCCCCTCCAAGCTACCCCGGCAAAGTAGTTCGGTTCGCAAACGACCCAAAGAGCCACACGCTGTCTTGGGCACACCGTCATCACCGTCAGTTCAGAAAACTCGGGTGATCCAGCCGTCATTTACCCGGTCTCCCAAGCGCAAAGCGCGACCTCCAGCGGACGAGCCAACGGAAATCTCCGCCAGGGTGGAGAGGGTCGTCAAGTCAACCGTTCCGAGCCCCTGCGGCTCTAAGCTCGCCAGGCTACAGCTAGATGACTCATCACATAATACGGTTGGCGTGCTTAGGCCACCTTCTGGTGCAGAGCAACCAGCTGCCTTCGTGGCGGCGGGGTCTCCGTCAGCCATCACTACTACCACCAGTGCCGCCGTGACTGACCAAGGCGGGAGTTACCGTCGTACTCTAGCCCAGACGCACCGCACCAATGTAAAGGTCACCTATGGCCGCTCGCGCAGCGCCCAGCACCATGGGCCCGGTGCCACGTTGGATGACCTGCTCGCTTCCGATTCACCTCCGCGCGTTGGGACCTTATCGCGGACCTACAGCGGCGGTCGTTTCGCCGAAGCCGGGACCGGTAAGAACGTCTCCATGCCCCCTACTCCGCCGAATGCACCAGTAGGTCCCACTGCCTACCGTGACCGCCTTGACACGCTACTCCACGAGCTTCAGCGCCACCAGCCCCTAGCGGCGCGACAGACCGGGGCGGCCGCGTTGATCCACCAATTGGCCACGGACGCCGATTTCGTGGCCCGCCTGGCCGACGACCGCCGCGCCCGGCAACTTTACTCCACGCTCAACCAGCAGGACGACCCGTTGCTGGTCACGGCGTGGCTGTTTTGTGTGTACCGGCTGTTCCACTATCCTTCCGCAGCCCGGGCCCTGCTTACCGAGCACCAGGCGCTAGATGTACTGGCCGATTATCTGCGGCCTCGTACCCACGACCCTTTCCGTAGTCCCGTTAGGTTGGACGCGGAATCGGGCTGCACTACGCGGGCCCTAGCGCAGGTCCACGATCACTTCGCTGGGCGTGGCGTTATCACCTGGGTGCTTCTCGCCACAGAAGCCGTGCGCACCCTATGCCTGGGGCCCTTCGGCACCGACCCTGCGGCTGACAACGAAAGGCTGGATATTGGTCGCGAGGGTCCCCGCGAACCGTACCCGTTGGGTCTCGACCCTACCGTGCAGCACGAGCTACGGGTATCGGGATGCTTGGCCTTCCTGGCCCAGCACCTGACCGATGCTGCCACAGCCGGCCTTACCTTATCCGACCCCCCAATGTCGGTCCCCGCCGACCTTCCAAGCCTGCGTGACCAACTGGACCCGTTGCACGCGGCGGTTGGCGTCCTCGAGTACGCCTCGGTGTCGGTTCCTGCCAACGTTGACGAGCTCCGGTCTTACCCATCCTTGCTACCCGCCGTAGTGGCGATTCTCCATCGTTACGGGGAGACCTTTACCGCCCTTCGACACCTGGTCGTCACCCCCGCTTCGACCACGGCCTCTGGCCCTGACCAACTTGTACTCGGCACTCAACTGGTCAACGACGCCCTCACCACCATTCGCCTTCTCGTCAATCTTACTAACCAGCAGCCGGCCGGCAGCCGGACGCTGGATACCACCCCGCTCGGGTTCACGCCCCTCCTGGCACCCTTGCATTTTGCTTCCCTCCTATGGACTGACCTGGCACCAACAATCGCCGCCCAGGGCTCACAGACCACCGCTGGTCGTCGTACCACCGCCCGGGGGTCCCGAACTAAGCCGACGGGATCCGACCGACCATCCCCAGCCCTCCCGGCCCACCTACATGCCCTATTCTATGACAGCATTATGCTGACCGTCGGCTTGCTCATCAACCTGGTAGAAGACGACAGTGACAACCGGCACTCCCTCAGCCGCCACCCGTTCTGCGTCCGAGCCTGTCTCCCCGCCGGCGCTTGTCCCTGTGCCGTCCCGGCCGCAGCTTTCTTCACCGATATGTTTACCCATCTCCGTTCAACGGCCGAGACTCCCGAGGCCAAGGTACTCACTGTATACCTTGCCGTGCTCCTGGGTTGCCTTATGAAGGATGACGTGTGTAACCAGGCAACCATCCGCGCCCGATTACCTGGTGGGTCCCTGGCGAGCATCGCGTCGCTGTTGGAACAGTTCACAGGTACCAGGGGGCAGGGTGAGAGCCATCACCACCGCTGCCACCCTTCTGACCCGGCCCAGACCACGTCGGCTAGAAAGAACCGGTCCTTGGTTGACGCGATGGCCGACCCAAACGTGTCCACTGAAGCCCTGCTCCAGATGCACCGCGGTGAATCGCATTTGGATAGCGATGGGGACGGTGGAATTCCATCGGTGGAGGCGTCCCTGGGTATCGACCCGGCCGCCCTCCCCGCCGATCCCGAGGAGGCGGAGACCACCGCTGTCATGCAGTCGTTCCGATCAATCATCGATTTACTCCGTGGTCTAGAAGGTCAGGGTGGAGACAGTGTGGTGTAAATGGCTGTCCGTATTTTACTTTTGGATTCTCTGGGGTAATCAAACCTAATATCCTGAACTCTGCGTAGCTATATGATATTTAATAGGCCTAACATGATTATTTTTTTTCGAAATAGAAATTAAATTGCGCGGATATACGCCCCCCCAAGCTAAGCAGCCTGTCCGAGTTGGACCTGGGGACCTAGCGGTGAATACCTGGCCCGACTGCCGAATGGGTCAGACCGCTAGCGGAGATCAGAATAGTGCCAGTGGCTCGAATCCTATGGTACAGTGATGCACCAGAGGTGTTTAATATTTACACTGCCTGCCAGCCAACCAGACTACTTGCAGCCCTTTTGGCCCCCCTCCCCTCGATACCTATAAAAATAAACACGTCACGTTGACGTTGACTTAGGGTCTAGGCGTGGTGTGGACGGGGGTTATTTCTGGAGAGCACTCTCGTTGAACCCTTTGTTTCTAACCGCACTCCATTGTGAAGGGCTAGCCATTGTGCGTGCATTACCTTGCCAATCGAAAGACCGCCTTTAGCGTCATACTACCACATTGTTTCTCGCCGTCGGCATGCTGCCTGGCCATTTGCAATATCCCACCGGGGGCCCTATCATGCCGAACACCTCGATGTCCGGCCCGTCCGCCGCGAGTAGTCCCTTCCACCTGGTCGGGCCGGCCATGCCTTTCACATCGACAACAGATTTGCGCGGTTTCCAGGTGCGTACCTCGAGTAACGGAATCACCGCGGACATAGTACCGAACAATCGTCATACTTTGCATCCAACGTCAACGTCAACGGCCCCACCAGCTGCTAGTGCTGGTGGAGCCGCTCCCAACCGCTCGGCCCCCGCGGCTAGTGTCGAGCTCAGCCCGGTGCAACACGCATTGAGCGGTGGCACGGCCGGGGTGGTTTCGCGGTTCCTGATTGCCCCCTTTGACGTGATCAAAATCCACCTCCAGCTGCAGACCGGCCGGCCGACGTGGTCGACTCCCCGTGGAGCAGCAACCGCCGCTCCACCCCCGGCTACCGGCACATACGAGGGTATCTCACAATTTGTGACCCGTATTCTCCGCGAGGAAGGCGTGCGTGGCCTGTGGAAGGGCAATCTGGCAGCTGAATACCTCTACCTAACCTACGGCGCGGCCCAGTTTCTAGCCTACAGCCAGTACAAGCAGTACCTCCAAAGCCTCCGGGTGCGGGGCCAGCCCCTGTCGCCATCCGTGACGTCGTTCACCTCGGGCCTGCTGACGGGCATCACGGCTACCACCCTGACCTACCCGTTCGATCTTCTCCGTACGCGGTTCGCCGCCCAGAGTCCGACCAAAGTAGGTTAACCTCGGGACGATGAGTGGACCCCCCTTTTGGTTACAAGGTCCCTAACCCTGCCTTTCACTTTCCATACTTGATTAGTAACGAACGCGATCGGCACACGGCGTTTCCGCCTAGACTCGGTCACTTCCGCAGTGATCCGATAGCCCACGTTCATCACCAGCTTCGTTACCACCGCCCTGCATGGGCCGACGTCGGCTTCACAACCCTGCCTCTAATCTGCTGCACCGATCATACCCCTTCCTTCCTTCGCCCTCGTCCCCTCCTTACGCTCGGGTCGACCTTTGGTCCCTGACCCTCATCGCCTCCCCTGTCCGCCTCCTGTCGCTTTTTTTTCCAACTATAGCAGGTCTACAGCGGTATCCTTAACAGCGTCCACAAAATCTACCAGTCGGAGGGAATCATGGGTTTTTACCGCGGCGTCTGGCCATCCCTCGTCCAGGTCATGCCCTATATCAGCCTGGTGTTTGGCACCTACGACCTGTTCTCGCGCTGGTTCCAACAGGCGACCGATACCCAACCGGCGCTGCAGCCTTTGGCAGCCTTTCAAGATGTGATTTGTGGTGGCCTAGCTGGAACGGTCAGCAAGGCCGCCGTGTTTCCATTGGATGTGGTGCGCAAGCGGCTACAGGTAAGAGGGGAAACCATTTGTCGTTAGCTATGTCGACCGTACCATTATCGCAGTACGGCGAGGTAGGTAGGGGGTGGAGTAGCAGCAACCAATTTTGTCAACAGGCAGATGACAGGTTGCGTAAGTGATGCCCTTCCCTCCTCTTCCTCTGCCTCTCGTTGATACACACAAGGTCACCATCCTAGTGGGTCAGACGTTCGTCCACCGGAGGGATGTTAGGTGCGTGGGGGCCTGCAAGGTGACGAGAGCGACTCCGCCCCTGGAGACCTTCTGATTGTGTCTAATAATAGCTCGCCTCTGCCCTAACATCTCTCGCACACGCCCCTATGATTGTTCACCTACGCGCACACGTAACACCGTCCGTCTGCGTCACCAGGTTCAGGGTCCAGAGCTGCAGAATTTTAGTCGTAGCCAGATCCCTGTGTACACGGCGTCAGTAACCCGGACCTTGGTCCGAATCTATCAAAACGAAGGCATCGCGGGGCTCTACCGTGGCCTCGTTCCGGGACTGGTTAAATCGGCCCCAGCGTCCGCAGCCACCTTTTTCATCTACGGACAGATGGTCAAGCAGTGTGCACAATATAACCGACGCACGGCAGGTATGCGCCCATAGTATCACCCAGAGCGGATGGCAGTCGGAGCGGGCAATGTCAGGGGCGGATAAATATGGCCAGTAGAGACTTGGTTAATCCCCAAAAATTACATTTCCCTGCCGCCGGTTTATTGGGCCTCTCCCTTCTCATCCGGTTAGCCTTCCCCTTGACCCTCCCCCCTTTTTTCCTCACTTTCTTGACACCCATGGCGGCTTTAGAGTCCCACGCCTGACCGTCAGATTGCACTATAATTACTGTATTGTTTTTTTCTTAATCCTAAAACGACACACCCTGCTAATACCACCCCCTTTTCATAGAAAATAAACAATTCCGCTAGCCTATACAGTGAAAAGCATTGACTGAGCTCTCCACAATTTCAAGGAAACTCTTTGGAGGTGAACTAAGCCGTACTCAGACGGAGGCCCAGGACAACGGGGGAAGATAATGTGATGGCAGCCTGGAGGTACGGGGGCGACGCGGGGTTCCAGTGCTATGAGGTCTCCCCACTAGTACATGAAGACGCTGCGTCCCCTATTAATTCTTTCAGGGCGCCGTTGTAGCTTACTTCCGGCAGGGGCCGAGTAAGATGAATCGGGAGGAGGGGGTAGGGACTTGATAAGTATGCCAGGGAGTAGGTCGAACGCCAAGAGAAACGGTCGGGCTTCGCAATTCTCTGTCTTCTCTCTGCCCCAACCGGGCACCTCCCGCCGCTCGGAACTGTTCTGGTTGACGGCAATTCTGAGATTGCCAAGTTAGGCCCACTTGGCACTGTTCAAGTAAACCTCCATGATGTGGGCTGGCCTGTGCGTACGGTATGGCCGTAGGCAAGTGGCGGATAGGCGAGCCCTTTGTTTCCGCCGGTGGAACATTTATCCCAGGTCCTCTGCCTTCGTTACTTGCATAACCACGTTATTTTCGAACACAATGCCGCCATGCTCTAACATGTAATCCTCGAGTACCATCGGAGTGCATGTCATTTTTTTGCCGTTTAGAGCACAATGGCGGGCCGATCCGCAGTTACCTGCTTTGCATAGAGTGCTTTACAACCTCGCCCCAAGCTAAGAGGAAACACGCCTTCGCCACAAATGGATCAGTGGGGGGAGGGTTCGACGGCTTGGAGTGGGTTCCACGGGGATGCATCGGTGCCCGGTGCCGTGCAGGGACGCCGAGCCAACATCTGGACAATGTCCCCGGTGCACAGGAGGCAAGTCGCGGCGGGTTCGTCGGGTGGGGAGAATGATAATGCATAGTTCCCGCAGCTGGTCCATCTAAATGGGGAAGCCGTCACCTCTCGTGGCGACGAACCACATCACCCCTTTTTCCTCCCCCCCCTGACATAGCAGCGGTAGCTCGAGTCGACCCAGAAATATCGGGCCGCCACGCAAGGGAGCCAATAGGGGCGGGTTGGCAACAGGGTGGAAAGTAGGGCCCAGCCTTGTGCAGCAAGAGGGGGTCCTTGTCGCTGCGATCTGACCTGTTACTCACATGAGTCCATTAATATAGACGAGTAATTCGTCATGCCCTCTGGCACCAGTCTCTTCAGCGAGGGGCGTGAGGGTTCTCGTCAGCTCGACGGGGTCCGAATGTATAAAATGTACACCGTTCCGCGTTCTTCAATTAAGTTATAGGACCTCCAACAAGTATCGTCAGCGCCCTCCTACCGCGTCGTTGTAATTTCTTGCCCCATCATTGACCTTACAGCCTCTGAGACCGATACTCTTTCAGCGCTCGCTTCCGACTACTGGCACTTTCATATTGTTCACACCCGCTCCATCCGACCTCAACTCAAAGATTTGCCTCCACTGCTCAACTCTGCGCCGTATCCTTTTTTAAACCCTGTTCCCGCTCATTAAAGCTGTCCGCGGAATCTTCAAGAGAATACGTCGCACCGGGGTCCCGATCATTAGACTCTCGGCAAAACCCTCGGCAAGTCCGAATTTCTGTGCCTTCAATTTGCCGCCTCCTTCGAACCCGGTCCGCCAAGCTTTGACACCCCACCGGCTCGGTCAAAGTAACTCAAGTAGGTAACAAGTGCCTCAGCCCGCCCCAAAAGAGCTTTTCTGAGGCGGAGGTCCGCAAGCTCGGTAGTCAAAGTGGTTGAGAAACGACTGCGCCTGAGTTAACCTGGATGCTACCTCGCCCGGTCGAGAGCGGCCTCGACAGGAACGACTCGAAGGGATTCGGTCCAGATCTCAGCCCCTGGCACTCTAATGATGCCTACCTACTATATAGTGTCAGCTATGCCCCCCTATATATTATGTGTCACACCTACCCTCCTTGCTGCACTGTCAATCAACGACAACCAGCGACACGAGCACCCGCACTAATTTTACTATTCCGCACCAATTTGCTTGCCCCGTCGTATACTGGTGGTTCATAGTCGCAGTTTACACTTATTCACCGACCTTTTACCAGCTCACCCGGTAGAACCTAGTCAACTGACCCCAAGCGTTGCTGACCTATTCTCCGCCCCTCCCCTCCTTACTTGGAACCACAACAGTTTCCGCCAAACCTGCAAATACAGCACAGAGGCTCGCTACCCCCTTACTCGTATCAGCGCCATGTCACACACCGACCGCTCTAACGCCACCACCGGTACCGCCACCGACAGCGCCTTGCGTATCGCTCATTACTCGGCCCTCCTTGCCCAGGGCCATGGCGACTACGAAGCCCTCCCCCTGCTCAAACCCACAGTCCCACAGGGTGGCATCGACACGCAGACCTGCCCGCTCTTGCTCGACCTGGCAGCGTGGACGGATGCAACGGGCATGTCTGCCTCGATCCTCCTCCAGGCGGCGTGGTCAGTGCTGGTGACCCGCTATGCCCGCACCGACCGTCTGGTTATTGGGCGATTGGTTGTATCGTCACAAGCCGAAGACCACTCCATGATCGCCACGGTTCCGGGCTGTACGCCAGGTCGCCCCCTCCTGCCATGGCTGGCAGAGATTGCCGAGTCGCTAAGTCACTCCCCGGAACCGACCGCGTCGGATCAGGCGGAACAGTTCGACGTGGCTCTGTTCGAAACTATGATCGTCCATGCCGTCGAGACTGGGGCCGTGGCCGAATCCGTCTTTCTGACCGTTGCACGCCCCTGGATGGAACGCGCCCGGGTAACGGTGGCCGTCACTGTCGGCCCCGCCCCGGTCGACGGCGTGGATCAGATTGTCCTCGCCTACGATACACGCCGTATCCATCGCATTGCAGCGGAGGAACTGGTTCGTCAGCTCGCGTGCCTGCTGGGTAGCCTGGTCCAGCTGACCACCTTTCCGCTGGAAACCAGTACCGTCCAACCGACTGTGGCTTCAGTGCAGTGGCTCGACTTGGAACACAGGCAGAAGGTCCTCCACACCTTTAACCCCCCTTTGCCATCGTGCGATCTGAGTACTACCTTCGTCCCTGTCGTCGAGATGGTCGATGAGTGGGCCAAGTCGCATCCGGATATCGCGGCCCAAACCTTCGCTGGGGAGACGGTGACCTACGACACCCTCAGTCGCACCAGTACTGACCTCGCCTGCCGCCTACGGCAGGGGTTTGGAGTGACGAGTGAGACTCGCGTCGCCCTATTCATACCAAAGTCGCACTGGGTCATGTTAGCGATGCTGGCCGTTCTGAAGGCTGGAGGTGCCTTCGTACCCATCGACGTCCAGTACCCGGCCGATCGCACCCGCTACATTCTAACCGACTGCGACGCCCCGGTGGTACTGACTACCGCGGCCCTGCGTGAGACACTGGCCGCGGTCTACGACGGCCTAGTCTGCGTCGTCGATGTCGAGCCCCCGGTCGCCAGCCTCCCAAACCCTGCTTCCTCGCCAGCACTGCCGACCGTAACCCCCGACCAGCTCGCCTACGTCATCTACACGTCGGGCACCACGGGCCGGCCCAAGGGTGTGTTGGTGGAACATCACGGCCTGTCCAACATTGTCCGCATTCCTTGCCGCTCCGACGAAATTGGTCCGGGCGTGGCCGTGTTCCAGGTTTTCTCGGTGGCCTTCGACGCCTTCCTGTACGAAGGGTTCGTCACGTTATGTAACGGTGGTACCCTGGTTCTATCCGGCGAGGATCCCCTGGCCGACCTGGCCACGGCTGACATCATCACTGCCACGCCGTCATTCCTGGCCCTGGTTGACCCCGATCGGTTCCCGCGTCTGCGCCAGATCACCAGTGTAGGTGAGGCCTTCCCAACGGACCTACGTCGGCGGTGGGAATCCCGGTGTCCAATCGGCAACGGCTACGGGCCCACTGAGGCCACCGTCTTCACCCACTACGGTGTTGTAGCCCCCGACGAACCAGTAACCATTGGTAAACCGATAGCGGGTACCGCGTCGTACATTGTAGATGACGGCCTGCAACCAGTGCCCGTAGGTGTTCCCGGAGAGCTATTGATTGGTGGCGTAGGCGTTGCCCGCGGCTACAACAACCTCCCGGAGCTCAGTGCCACGCGTTTCCTGGCCAACCCCTTCGGGCCCGGCCGGGTCTACCGTACTGGAGACTATGCCCGCTGGCTGCCGGACGGCCGGTTAGAGTACCTAGGCCGGATTGATCACCAGGTAAAGGTCAACGGTTTCCGGATCGAGCTGGGCGAGATCGACACCTGCCTGCTAGCCTACCCTGGCGTGACGCAGGCCGTGACCGTGGTCCACCAGGACCGGTTGATAGGTTATGTGACCCCTGCCACGGTAGATCTGGACGACCTCCGCGTCCATTTGACCACTGGCCTTCCGCGCTACATGGTGCCCACCTATCTCATGGCATTGACCACCTTCCCGCGCACCCGTAGCGACAAGGTTGACCGCGAGGCACTCCCCATCGTCCCTGAGCTCAAGTCCGACGTCGCCGCTTCCAACCCGGCCGATCCCGCCGTTTGGGACACCCAGGCCCAAGCCGCACTTGCTGCGGTATGGGGCCATGTTCTACGTCGCCCGGTCTCCACTCTGCGCCACGACAGTCACTTTTTCCGCCTGGGGGGTGACTCTATAGTAGCCATCCTTGCCGTTGCGCAATGCCGCCAGCGAGGATACCGCCTCACCGTCCCCCAAATCTTTGACCAACCCACCCTACGCGCCATGGCCTCCCAATTGCAGCCCCTCGAAACCGAGGGAATCGCCCCTGACGCGACGCTGACCGGCCCAGCCACGGGCCCCGTACCCCTAACCCCGATCCAGCGCTGGTTCTTTGAATGGCCCGTGCGACGCCGATTCCATTTCAACCAGTCGTTTAACTGTCGGGTGCGCCGTCCACTCACCCGCGGCCAACTGGAGGCGGCCCTAACCACCCTCGTGGCTCACCACGACATGCTGCGCGCTCGTTACACTCAAGGTGAAACCGAAGGAAATTGGTACCAGGAGGTCCCCGTCATGGGCACTTTAACCGACCATATCCTGGTGCGAGTCGTAGCCCTGACCCCCGCAGAGCGTGACGCTTACCTCACGACGATCCCTAGCGAATTTGACCTAGCCCATGGTCCCCTTCTAGCGGCTGTCCTGCTTACCGACCCCGCAGATGTCACTGCCCCTGCCATCCTTCACCTCACAGTCCACCATCTCTTCATCGACCTGGTGTCGTGGCGTATCCTTGTCGAGGACCTTAACAGCCTCTTGGACGGCCAGCCGCTCCCCGCCCCAAGCCTGGCCTTCCGAATCTGGGCTGAGCAGTTGGACCTGCACGCCTCCCAGGTGAAGGCCGCCGAATGGCCCGCCCAGTCGTTTCCCGACTCTGCAATCGTGCCGTCTCCACTCACGCACCGTGTCGATACGGTCGATTACCAGCGCGAAGCCGGGGGTCGCGTCCTGGACCGCGAACGTACGGCGGCTCTCGTCGGCGCAGTGGCTGCCGAGTGGCGAGTCACTCCGCGCGACCTGGTGCTGGCGGCTTTCGCAGCGGCTTACGCCGCCACGTTCAGTACTCCCGCGGTTGCCCTGCATATGGAGGGCCATGGCCGCGAGCCCTGGCGCGACGGACTGGATGTCAGCCGTACAGTGGGGTGGTTTACTTCGGTTTATCCGCTAGTCCTGGCCACCCCGGATGCGACGGATCTCGCCACATTGTTGCTGACCACCAAGGCGGCGTTGCAGCAGATTCCGCGTAAGGGTTTCCCCTTCGGAGTGCTACGTCACTCGCCGGGGGCCCAACCTAATGAACGCGCGCAACTCCTGGCCAAGACGCCCGCCAAGACCGACATCTTATTCAACTTTTTTGGGCGGTTTAACGACGCGGGCACCGACTCCGGGGCCTGGGTGGACATTGATTGGCAGGGAACTCACGGACAGTACGATTACGCGCCAGGCGAGTTTATGACCCACAACCTGAACGCCATGTCGGTGATCAGCGGCGAGCAGCTCAGGCTTATGGTGGACTACAACGCGGCGTACTTCCCTCCCACGGTGCTCCACGAGGTCATGGACGGCTGGCTGGCTAACCTGTGCCGTCTCGCCGACCACCGGGTGACCCCTCGGCCCCTCTGGACCCCTGCGGACGTGCCGCAGTTGGGGGCCTCCTCCGACGAGCTCCGAGCCGTTTTTACGGAGCTGGGCCGTCGCGGAATTGCGCCTACTCAGGTGGATGACATGTACCCAACGACGGCGATTCAGGCCCAACTCCTGGCGGCCTCCCTGCAGGACCCCTCCCGTTATCTCGTACAGATCGCCCTGGGCCTGACGGGGGAACTCGACGAGGCCCGACTGCGTTCCGCCTGGCTCACGGTCTGTGAGCGTCAGCCCCTGCTGCGTACGGTCTTCGTCGACACCCCTGCGGCGGGTACTTTTGGGTTCGTCCAGGTCGCCCTCACCGAGCCGAATGCCGAGTGGCCGGCCACCGTCACGTGGGCACAGGACGGTGACCCGGAGGCGGCCTACCTCTGCGCTGATCGCGCCCGTGGGATGGCTCTTGATAGCCCCCTGGTTCGCATCCAACTGGCCCGGACGCCTCAATCCGGTACACACCGCCTCCTCCTGTCGATCCACCACGCGTTGTTTGACGGGTGGTCCTTCTCGCTGCTCCTTCAGGATTGGCTAGCGGCCTACCAAACTGACTCAGTGGCCGGATTGCCCGTCCGTCCGGCGTTCCGCGCCTTTGTGGACCACATCAACGAGATCCAGCGTAGCGAGGCCGATCGACAGGGCGCGGCTGCATTCTGGGCCGACTACCTACGCGGAAGTCGACCAACCCCGCTGCCCTACCTGGGCCCACCGACTGCCGCGGCTGCCCCGCCCGCTCAGTTTATTGCACCCCTTCAGCTGCCCATGGCGAAGCTTCACCGTTTCAGCCAGCAGCATGGCTTAACGGTTGCCGCCCTCCTACGTGGCGCCTTCGCCCTCACGCTTGGTCGACTGTCTGGCAGTGAGGACGTTACTTTCGGCTCGGTGGTGTCCGGTCGTAACCAGGGCTTCGACGGAATTGAAAGCCTGGCCGGGCCCTGCCTCAACACCCTGCCTGTTCGCGTCGCCCTGGCTCACCAAACGAGCGTACTTGAGTGGCTTAAGTCCCTCCATGACGACCAGGTTCGCATGATCCCACGCGAGCATGACGCCCTCGTTACTGTCACTCGCCACGCTGGCCATACAGACGGCACCCCGCTCTTCCGCACCATGCTCGTCTTTGAGAACTACCCGCCTCCGACCGCTGACCCTGGGTGTCCGCTACGCATCACGGATCGGATCGGTTACGAAGTGACCGAGTTCCCGCTGGCCGTAATGGTCAGTGACCGCGGGGACCGCTACGACGTCACGGTGTTCTACCACTGTACGCACTACAACACCGAGGCCGCTGCCTACGTCGCTAGGTGCCTCGACCATGCATTGGCCACCCTTATCAGCGCCACGCCGACCGTGACCCTGGGCGACCTGGCAGTTCCACCCGTACCGACCGGACTCCAGGGTAGTGGGGTCGCGGATACATCAGAGTCCCGTTTTGCCGAACGGGGTGGTCTTCGTTTCCCCTTGATCATCCTTACGAAAGCCCTGGAAGCCGCCGGTGCGGCTCGTGTCCATGTTGTGCCTGTGGAGCCAGGGCGGCTCCTGGCCTGGGTCGATGCGGAAGACAGTGACATTACAACTATGGTGCAAGGACTGCAGGGTGTCCTACCGCCACCCCTGCTACCCAGTGCGATCGTTTCAGTGGGCGAGTATTTCGGATCGGAGCTGGCCGACTGGGACCCATCATTTCTTTCTCGCGCCGCCCCCGTCTACTTCCAACTGAGGGTTGAGAACTCGGGCCTCAATCCCACCCAGCACTGGCTAGCCCTCACCTACCACGCCCTGGTGTCGAACGCCGACGGCTACACCAGTCCGCTAGCGACGGTAACGACCGATCTGTTGGCCGGGGGCGAATTCACCATCCCACGCCTTTTCCAATTTTGTTACCTAATTACCACGCGCTTCGGCCTACCGGTGACCCCCGCCGACTTGTACCGCAACCGCCAATTGGGTGACCTGGCCACCTTGATCGATAACCCCGACCGTGCCACCCCAATCGCCCCTCCCGGCTTGACCGAGAACGGATGTGACGACGTGGTACGCAGCGGGCCTTTGTCAGCTGCGCAATGGCGCAGCTGGCTGCGCTGTAACCTTGAAGAACCATCATCGCTGGTGATACGCGCCGCCTACCGTGTCACCGACACTACACTGGATCTGGCGCGTCTTCAGCTCGCTGTACTCGCTCTGGCCGATCGTCACGAAATACTACGCACCACGTTCCAACCTACGGGGCCTACTGTCGTCCAGTCCGTGCATGCTCAGGCTACGTGCGACGTATCTGACGCCCCCCTGCGCCCCAGCTTTGACCCCCAGCGCCTGCCACTGTTTGCGGTGACTCTTTCTGACAGTAACCGCCTGACCTGTGCTTTCCATGTCCTCATCATGGACGGGCCGTCCTTGCCACAGTTCCTGGAGCAGCTCATGCACACTTACGAAGCCCTGAGCGGCCAGGGACTGGGACCGGCCCTCCCCGCCGAACCCACACAGCTGCTTGACCTTATCGCCGGCGATCCCAACCAAACAACCGTTACGAACGCCGACCGGTCCCTCGCTCCCGAGTTCGTTCCCCTCGACTTACCTACCGACCTGCCCAGGCCTGCCCTCTTCGCTCCTGAGGCACACGAACACCGTCTCGAATTTACTCCCGCCGCCCAAGCTGACCTCGCCCGCATCGCGGAGGAGACCGACACGGATCTGGTGGCAGTGTGGGGAGTTATGTGGGGCGCCTTCGTTAGTCGAATTAGCCACCGTCAGGACGTGCACCAAGGGGTGAGTAGGCCATCCCTAGTCGGCCAGGGGCATGCTGTGCTGGGCCCGTGCGCAGCACTGTATACTACCACCTTGTCGCACCCAACTGGCCGCTGTTTGGCAGACCTCTTGGCACCCGATTCCCCTTCGCTGGCCCCCAAAGATGCCACGTCTGTCACTGCTCTGCCTCTTGGCTGGGACCCTCGTTTTGCGTACCCGCACCAGGTTACCCTCGAATTTCGCGACTGGCGTTTACCGACGCGCAAAGATGGCTGGGATCTACTATCCGACGAGTCCGGCCCGGACGATATCGCTCCAACCACCACGTCGGAGTTGCACTTGACCGTGGAAGTCGATCGGACCGATCGCACCTTCCTGTGTCTCACGTCCGCCGCCTGGTTATTCACTATGGACCACGCTCGGCGACTTCTTGCCAACTTTGTCCATTTCGTCGAGGCCGCTGTGGCCCAGCCGGCCCAGTCTCTCGATACGCTGGATTTGGTGGCCCCGGCCGAGCTCTCGCTAATTCTGGACCACTTCAGCCACGACGCCGCGGCCACCACCCACCCTTTCCCCGCCAACACCTCCCTCCCCGCCCTGCTCCGTGAGCGCATGTCCCGGTTCGCCAGCACCGTGGCCATCCAACACAGCGCCTGCTCTGTGACCTACGCCGACCTCATCAGGCACTCCGCCACTCTGGCCGGGAAGCTCCAAGGACTCGGCATCACCGCCGGTGACCGTGTGGCCGTAATCGTGCAGCGCCATCCGGCCCTCCTTGTAACTTTGCTCGGCCTGTGGCACCTTGGAGCTGTATACGTTCCGATTGACGCCCAGCTCCCCCCTAAACGTCGTGACTATATCCTGCAGACCGCCGACTGCCGTTTGATCGTTAACATCACCGCCTTTGCTCCTCCGGACCATCTGTCCGTGCCGGTTTTGTCGTTCACTCTACCGGATGTGGATACCCTACCCGCCTCGCCCACCGCACCCACGGCAAACCTGCGCTTGGACCAACCCGCGTACCTAATCTTCACCTCGGGCACCACTGGCGTCCCAAAGGGTGTCTTGGTTTCTCATGCCGGCCTAGCCAATTTGGCTATGGCTCACGCTGGGTCCCTCTGCCCCCGGCCGGGTACCCGGATCCTCCACCCTATGGCCCCCGGCTTCGACGGGTTCCTACACATTGCCTTCATCGCTCTATGTCATGGTGGTACCTTGGTGCTCCCCACGGATACTGAGGGGCTGCTGGCGGGATTATCTACTGTGGATACGGCCGTCGTCACCCCGTCCATGCTGGCCGCCGTCGACCCGTCCGACTACCCACAGCTACAGATCATTGGGGTGGCCGCCGAGCCCCTCCCGGCGGCCCTCGCAGACCAGTGGGCCGATCGTGTCGAGCTGTACAACTACTACGGCCCCACCGAGGCCACCATTTGCAGCCACATTGGTCGGGTATATTCCGGCCGACCCGTCACCATCGGCAAGCCCTTGGCCAACACCACCTGTTACATCGTGGACCCCACCCTCCAGCCAGTGCCCATTGGCGTCGCCGGCGAGATTATGCTGGGTGGACCCAACCTCGCCCTGGGGTACTACAACCAGCCCGAGCTTACTGACACCAAGTTTGTGCCCAACCCGTTCGGACCAGGCAAACTGTACCACACGGGCGATCTGGGGTGCTGGACCGCCGACGGCCAGGTTCTGTACGTCGGTCGTATCGACGAACAGGTGAAGCTACGCGGGTTCCGGATCGAATTGGCCGAGGTTGAGAGCTGTCTCCGCCTTCGTTCCGAGGTGAAGACCGCTGTAGCCCTTGTGCACCGTGCCCAACTTGCCGCCTTTGTGACCGGCCCCAATGAGCTTGACGAGGCCGCCGTTCGACGGGACCTGGCTGATCACCTACCGCACTATATGCTGCCCTCCCGCATCCTGACCCTTCAGACTTTGCCTCTGACGGTTAACGGTAAGGTTGACTACCAGCAACTGCGGTCCCTCTTAGAACAGACAGCTTTGCTACCATCAGCCACCCTGGCGCTCAGCGGCCAGGCCCGCGTGCTCCGTGAGGTCCTGGCCGCGGTCCTCGGTATTGCCGCTGACCATATTGACATGGCCCACAGTTTCTACCGCGTGGGGGGAGACTCTATCTCTGCCATTCAGACTGCATCCCGCTGCCGCCAGCTGGGTTGGCAAATTGCTGTTCCCGATCTCCTCCGCGGAGACCCACTCGAGAAGACCGCTCAGTCCTGCATGGTGGCCCACACGTCCGCGCACGAGAGCCGGCCAAGTCCGACCGTTATGTCTGGCCAGGCGTTCCCTCTTACTCCGATCCAGCGGTGGTTCCTGAGTGTCCGCCGCTTCCGCAACGTGCACCGCTTCAACCAGACCTTTGTCTTCGAACTCACCCGCCCAGTTGGTCGTGAGGTTATCCAGCAGGCCCTCACGCAGGTGCGCGACACCCACCCAATGCTGCGCGCCACCTTTACTCTGCAGACCGAGTCGTCCTTGCCAAACTGGATTCAGACCTACCACGACCCCGAGGATGCTGCCCCAGTCCCGGTCACTGAGCGGCAGGCGGAGCTGGCTGACCTCCCGGCGGCGGTAGCGGAGGTTCATGCAGCCATTAATATCCACACGGGACCCCTCCTGAGCGCAGGAATTCTCCAAGTCGCCGAGGCTGATGCCGGTCTACTGATCCTCAGTGTCCACCACCTGGTGGTCGATTTGGTGTCCTGGTCAACTCTGCTTGAGGACTTGGCCGCTGCACTTAACGGCACACGTCCAGTTCCCGCCACGCTTCCCTTCCCGGACTGGGCAGCAGCCCTAAACCAGTACGGTCGCCAAAGTACAGCCGATGGTGATACCCCAGGCGCCAACCTCAGTCAGGCCACCGGCTGGGCGTTGACCATTGACCCCAACCTCCTAGTGAGTAACACTGTGGGGCAGGCCCGAACCATACGCATAGATATCGCTACAGAGACCTCCCACCGTCTACTCCGTCCAACCCCGGGCCTGCAGACCACCGACTTGCTGATTGCAGCACTGGCTGCCGCTTTTCACCGGTGGCAACCAGACCAACCCTCCCCTGTAATTGACACCGAGGGTCACGGGCGTCGACCCTGGCTGCCCACCCAAGACCTGGCCCGAACGGTGGGCTGGTTCACCACGGTGCTGGCCCTAGCCCCTGTGATACCTGCATCGTCGGGTCCGGTCGCGTGGATCCGCGCCGCCAAGGCTGCTGTGCGTGAGGCGATCCGGGACGAATTGCGCGCCAGCGTCCGCCGCTTTGCCGCCGTAGACCCAACGGCGGAGGGTTATCACCCCGGTGATGTGGCCTTTAACTTCCTCGGTCAGACCGTCAATGATCATGCGCTCACCGCCCGGGGTACCGCCCCCTGGCGCCCACGCTTCGACTTGCGCCACCTGGTGTCTGAGATGGACGGCGCGGAGCTTCGCGCACACCTCCTCGATGTCGTCGTGCTGGTGACCGATGACGGCACACTGGCCGTGGAGGTGACCTACCCCCCGTCCATATTCGCACCGCCATCCTTGGCCGAGTTCCGATCCGCGCTCACGGACGAGATGGACCGGCTGACCGAGCAACTTACGATAACCCCGCATCACCGCTACTGGGTTCCGCTGGATTTCCCCCTGCTTCCCGCGGTAACTACCGTCGACCTCCTGGCACTTGAGACCGAACTCACTCGCCACGGCCTGTCCACCGCTATGGTCGAAACTGTTTACCCCTGCACTCCGCTCCAGGCCGGTCTACTAGCCGTGACCACGCGCCGCCCTGCGGAATACACCTTGCAGCTTAGTTTTACCCTGCGCGGCCTGACGGTTCGAGATCGCGTCTATACTGCCCTCCAGGCGGTAGTGCGGCGGCACCCAATTCTTCGCACTCGGTTTCTCCTCGAAGGATTCGGACGCTATACCGAAGCGGTTCAGGTCGTGACCCAGGACACCGAATTCCCTTGGTTCGACGCCGCGTCATGGTCAGAATTAGGTCACGACGGCGAGGCGGGTTACCTAGCCGCGGACCGACAGCGCGGTTTCCACGTTCAGCTCGCTCCCATGTTGCGTCTCACCACCGTCGCCGAATCCACGGATCGCGTCCGGTGCGTACTTACCAGTCACCACGCCATCCTGGACGGTTGGTCTAACGGCATTCTACTGCGGGAACTGCACCTAGCCCTTACCGCTACCGCGGACTTCGCCACCCTACCAACCGCTGTTCCCTACGAAGCGTTTGTCCGTCACCTTGGCGGCCAGGATCCTGCTCAGGCCCGTAAATTCTGGTCTGATTATTTAACGGGGGTCCCAAAGGAAGGTACCCAACTCCGACTACCCGCCCCCTTGGCGCCGCCTGAACGGCTTCGGGATGCTGAGCTGCTACACTCTTTGTACCCTGACGCCGGGGCCCTCCGCCGTCGCGCCGAGCACCACGGCCTGACCGTCTCCTCACTTCTTCGTGCCGCCTGGGCCCTCCTCCTCCACGCCTACACGGGCCAAACCGACGTTGTCTTTGGGGTGACCGTAGCTGGCCGTGCCGTCCCCGTCGACGGGATAGAACACCTGATGGGATTCTGTATCAACACTATTCCCTTCCGGGCCACGGTGGACCCCGGGGTCTCTCTGCTGGCCTTCCTCCGGACGGTAGGAGACCATTCGGCACAGGTTACCGCATTCGAACACAGCAGTCTGGCAGACATTTCCCGCTGGATCGATCCTGCCGAGGGCCGCGCTACACTGTTTAACACCATCTTGGTCTACGAAAATTATCCCAGCGATACCAACGAAGCCGATCCCGCTGCCGTAGCCCTCACGGACGTGACCGCCGACGAATTCACCGAATATCCAGTGTCGGGTTGTTTCTTTGATGACCCGGCCGGTAGCCTTCGTGTTCGTCTCACATACAAGACGGCCGAGGTCGACGGGGTCTACGTGGGCCACTTGGCTGCGGCGCTGACCCGCTACATTAGTCTGATCGCGGTCGCACTCGAAGTTCATTTGCAGCCCTCGGCGGAAACCACGCTGGCTCAGCTGGCCCTCACTCCACTCGAGCAGGAGCGTGAACTGCTGGCGTGGAGTCAGCCGGCCGCCCTGGCCGAGCCTAACGTTACGGTCGTGGACCTGATCCGTGCGTGGTCTACTGAGCTTCCAGATCACGTGGCCATCGAGCAGGGTTTAGACCAGACCACCTACGCCACCCTCTGGACGACTGCCGGGCGTATTGCCCACCAGCTGTTAGCCCTGGTCGCCACTGACCCGCACACTTCCGTGGTGATTGGCCTACTGGTAACTCGCCACCCAGCCACGATCGTTGCCATGCTTGGGGTTCTGCGCGCCGGATTTGCCTACGTGCCGATCGATGCGACCAACCCCGCTGACCGTCAGATCGCCCTCCTTACTGAATGCGCTTGCCCCGTTGTGGTGGACGTTGCAGGTACCTGTAGGTACCTCGGCCCTGGGCCTGCTGGCAACACGAAGGACGGGTGGCACTACGCCACCTTTGCCGACTTGGCCGGCGATGTGGCAGAGTCGAACGTCTCACTTCCCCTGCCCTCGCCCGACGATTTGGCTTACGTTGTGTACACCTCGGGCAGTACCGGTCGACCTAAGGGCGTTCAGATCCTTCATCGTGGCCTGGCGAATCTGGTACAGTCCCCGCCGCACAATCTGGGTGTCCAGCGCGGTGAACGCGTCCTCCAGCTATTCAACCTGGCCTTCGATGGGTGCGTCAATGACATATACTCTTGCCTGGCCAATGGCGGGACCCTGGTCCTCAATCCGCCCGTCTCTTCCAGTTTCAACAACATCGACGTGGTGGCCCTGACCCCATCTCTCCTAACCGCCTTCGACCCGGCAGAGTTTGGCCGGGTAGGCCGGCTGATGACTGGAGCCGAGCCCCTACCGCAGCCGCTGGCTGACCGTTGGGCCGCCCGCTTCCCCATGTACAACCTCTACGGACCCTCCGAAGCCACCGTGTGTACGCACGTCGGTCGGGTGGAGCCTGGTAGGCCCATCACGCTTGGCCGACCGATCGCCGGTTCCGTTTGCTACGTCCTGGACGCCCTCCTCCGCCCGGTCCCAACTGGCGCCGTCGGCGAACTCTTTCTAGGCGGTCCGAACTTGGCCCGCGGATATCTCCACCGGCCCGACCTAGATGCCCAGGCTTTTTGCGCGAATCCATTTGGTCCGGGTAAACTTTACCGCACGGGTGACCTCGTGCGCTGGTTGGCCGACGGCGCCCTCCAGTATATGGGCCGAACGGGTGATTTCGTTAAGGTGCGCGGTTTCCGTATCGAGCTGGGAGAGGTTGATGCTGTCCTAAGCCAGTGCCCTGGTGTCGACGCTGGGGCGGCCCTGGTCCACCGCGACCGTATCTATGCTTGCGTCGCACCCGCAGAGGTTGACACAACGGCTGCCCACGACCTCCTCGCCGCCAAGTTGCCCGCCTACATGGTTCCACACCGTATCTATTCTCTGCCGAGTTTGCCTACCACCGCCAATAACAAAGTCGACCGGGCCGCGCTGAGCCGCCATGTCGTTGCTGCAGAGATGGCGGTTGAGGCCGAGGAAGCTAACAACCAGTGCGACGCCAGTCTACCTCAAGATGACGTCCAGCGGCGCGTCGTGACCGCCATGGCAGCTTCTCTTCACCTCGACCCAACCCGTGTCGGGTTGCACGCATCTTTTTTCCAATTGGGCGGTGACTCCATATCAGCAATCCGCTACGTGGCACGTCTGCGCGATGCTGGCGTGACGGCCACCGTAGGTCAGGTGTTCGACCACCCGACCCCCTATGGCCTCGCTGCCGTAGCGGATGTGATCGGTGACGTGGTGATTGACTTGGTAGTCCAGGACCCCGTCGTTGGCCACTTTGACCTGACTCCAGTACAGTCTTGGTTCTGGGATCTGGGCCTTGTTAACGTGCACCGTTTTAACCAGAGTTTCCTCCTGGAACTTACCGTGCCCCACGACCCCGTTGCCATCACGGCCGCTCTCCGCCGCCTTGTCACTCACCACGATATCCTACGCGTTCGATTTAATCCGGCCCCGGCTGAGGGCTCAAGCTGGGCCCCGCAACTTCCGGCCGCCATAGCTGTCGACGGGGACCTGCTAGTCGCGGTGCGAGAGGACCCGATACCCTTGGCCGACCTCCCAACCGCCTGTGTCGCCCTTACCGACCGTATCCGCCTGGACACGGGCCCCGTCACTGTGGCCGGTATCTTCCATACTGATCCAAAGACCCAATGGCTCTTCTGGAGCGTGCACCACCTGGCCGTGGACCTGGTCTCGTGGCGCATTCTACTCGAGGACCTTGCCATGCTACTGAAGGAACCCACCGCCTCCCTCCCGCAAAAAACGGTGTCGTATCTAGCCTGGTCCGCTCACCTACGTGAGTATGCTGGCCAGGTAACGTGGCCGACTGAGTCCGCCGAGACTGTAGCCCTGTATGCCGATACCGACGTCGCCGATCCGCTGACAGTCAACCTCGTGGGTGCGCGGGTGAACGAAACCCATGAACTATCCTCCGACATCACTGGGGCCCTGTTCCTGGGTCCCACCGCCGTCACCTGGTCCGCTCAACCAGTGGAACTACTACTGGCCGGGTTCGCTGCTGCTTACCTGGATCACTACGGGGCTCCCAGTATGCAGATCGATGTCGAGGGCCATGGGCGCCAGCCTTTCGGCCCGCTTGATCTGTCCCGTACCGTCGGTTGGTTCACCGCCATCTACCCGGTCACTTTCCGTAGTGATGCCCAGTACCCTTTGACGGCTGCCCTCCGTTCTGCTAAGCAAGGCATGCGCGGTGCCCCCCATGCCGGCCTGGCTTTTGGTATGCGCAAGTACCTTGGCTCTGATTCCGCTCAACTTTCCTACGGCCGCGTGGCTTTCAACTACCTGGGCCGTTTCGAAGGCCTCGAGGCCGCCGACGCACCATTCCATGCCCGGTCCGAGCTACTTCCCGACGCCTGCGACCTAGATACGGAAGAGGCTTGGCCATACCTGCTAGAACTCAACTGCCGCCACGTGGGGGATCGTTTGGAATTGGCTATCCGGCACTGTCCTTCAGTCCACCACCAGGCGACGGTTCGCCAACTGCTGAAGCAATGGGCCGCTCACCTTGCCACTTTTGCAAACGGCCACCCTGCGACCGCCCCGGTGTCTTGCCTGGCTCCCGTGGACGTTCCCCTGCTCCCTTGTTCGCAGGATTCCCTGGACATGTTGTTGCAGGAGGCCGGCACCGCCGGTGGCTTTTCCCCCGGTGACGTCGGGCGCATTCTGCCGGCCACGCCACTCCAGGAAGGGCTAGTGGTCCGCACCATGCAGGATCCCTCGGCCTACCTGGTTCAGATGGTGTTCGACATTGTCGGCAACCTCGACCTCGAAAGGTACCGCGGGGTTTGGAACGACCTGACGGCACGCTACGAGGCCCTCCGTACTCGCCTCCATGCCACCGACCAGCTCCCTGGGGTGACCCTCCTGCAATTCGTGCTCCGGACGGCCCGCGTGAACTGGCACGTCGCTGACTGGTCCGACTGTCCACCCGTGGAGCTGTCGGACCGGGAGGCAGCCTACATCGCCGCTGACCGCCAGTGCGGATTTTCCCTCGACGGACCGCTGGTGCGGGTGGCCGTGCTGGCCACCGGATCGGCACGCCACCGCTGCGTATTCACTGTCCACCACACTCTGCTCGACGGCTGGTCCAACAGCCGGCTGCTGGCAGAGTCCTTGGCTTTGTACCATGCGACACCGTTGGACCCACCTGTCCAGTTCCATCCCTTCGTGCGCTACCTTACTGAGCAGAGCCCTGCCCAAGCCCAAACTTTCTGGCAGACCTACCTAGACAACGTGCTTCCGACCCCGGCCATTCAGCTCCCGGTGGACCCGGTTCTAATTGAACCAACTGAGGAGAACCGTGGGGATAATGGCGGCTCCATCGACGTCCCTGCGGTGTCCCGGTCCCACTGGCTTACGTTTAGCACCCCGCTGGATCAGCTCACAGCCTTCACCCGCCGTCAGGACCTCACCGTTGCCACCGTGTTGCGTGCCCTGTGGGGTCTACTGTTGGCCCGCTACGTTGGAAACGCCTCCGAGGTCACCTTTGGCGTGGTAGTGTCTGGCCGCAACGTACCCATACCGGATGTGGAGCGGCTAGTGGGCATGTGTATCAACACTGTCGCAGTCCGGGTGCGATTCCCGGCGGAGGCCTCCGTCCAGGCCTGGCTCCGTACGCTACACCGGGACGCAGGCCGCATGATCCCGCACGAACACCACCGCCTAGTCGACGTTAAGGCATGGGCCGGAGTGGCCTCCCAAACCGACCTATTCCAGTCGCTACTGGTGTACGAAAACTACCCTGTGGCTGAGACCCCTGCCACTAAGGAGCCCGAGATCCGGTACGACCGTGGTGAGGGCCACGAGTTCACTGAGTATCCGCTATCGGTTTGTTTTGTTGAGGACCCCGCCAATGGCCACCTTCGTGTGCGGTTGCTCTATGACGCGATTCGCTACCTCCCCGTCTACGTTGAACGCATGGCCGCCGCCCTCGACGACATTCTGACTCGGCTGGTCCAAGCATCCCCCGACCAATGCGTGGCCGACCTTTTCACACTGCCCGCTGCGGAGGCCCAGCTCGTCTTGCACACCTGGGCCGAAGGACCCACGGACGACTCCCCGGACCTCGAGATTGGCCTCCACAACTGGGTAGTGCGCCAGGCCCAACGGGACCCAGATGCTGTGGCTCTGGAGTATATCGACCAGCGGTGGACCTACGCTGAGCTGCACCAAATGGGATCTCGAGTCGCCCACTGGCTGCAGAGCCGAGGACTGGCCCGCAATCGGCCGGTGGCATTGATTATTGACCGATGCCCGGCGATGGTATTTGGTCTCTTTGGCACTCTCCTCGCGGGGGGGGCCTATTGTCCCATGGAGGCCAGCAACGCTGCTGACCGGTTGCGTCACATGCTACACGAACTGGACACACCCGTCGTGCTCACCACGGCAGCCCACTACAACTTCGTGACGGAGACGCTGGGCGTGGAGCCAGCTCGCGTGGGTCGCCTCGACGACCTCGTGGCTGTCCCCGATGTCCCCCTGATCGACACCATGGTTGACCCCGACGACTTAGCCTACGTTATCTTCACCTCGGGCACCACCGGCCGTCCCAAGGGCGTTCCCATCCGCCACCGCGGCATCGTCAACTTTGTGCGCCACGCCCCGCACAACTTTTCTAGCGGACCGGGAACCCGCGTTATGCAGTTCCTAAACGTGGCCTTCGACGGCTGCGTCTCCGAAACGTTTACCACCTTGGCTAACGGGGCTACCCTCGTCCTACGCGAGGAAGACTTCTCGCTGACCGCTCGCCGCGTCACCAATCTCATCTGCACGCCGTCCGCGCTAGCCATCCTCGATCCAGCCGACTACCCCAACTTGCAGGTGGTGGCTACTGCCGGGGAGCCTCTCCCGTACTCCCTTGTGCAGCGTTGGGCCGGCCGATGCACGTTCTACAATGCCTACGGCCCGTCTGAGGCCAGTATCGGCTCCCACACCGGGCGGGTCGTACCTGGTCGGCTAGTTAGTGTGGGTATCCCGCTAGCCAACACCGCCTGCTACGTGTTGGATGAGGCGCTCCGCCCCGTCCCCGCGGGAGTTACCGGTGAATTGTACCTGGCCGGTCGCGGGCTTAGCCCTGGCTACTGGCAACGGCCTGATCTGACCGAGCGGGTGTTTCTCCCCAATCCTTTCGGCCCCGGTCGAATCTACCGTACGGGCGACCTGGGCCGCTGGCTCCCCGACGG
Organism: Tieghemiomyces parasiticus; assembly: GCA_027575765.1. Classification (NCBI taxonomy): domain Eukaryota; kingdom Fungi; phylum Kickxellomycota; class Dimargaritomycetes; order Dimargaritales; family Dimargaritaceae; genus Tieghemiomyces; species Tieghemiomyces parasiticus. The sequence goes on along the minus strand of JANBPT010000109.1, from coordinate 45,403 downwards.
CGGCATTCAGATCCTGGGGCGCAGTGATTCCCAGGTCAAACTGCGCGGGTTCCGCATCGAACTAGGCGAGCTCGAGAGCACCGCTGAGCTGGACCCGGCGGTCGCACAGGCCGCTGCGGTTGTCAAGGATCAGCAGCTGGTCCTCTACCTGGCGCCATCGTCGGGCGACACTAGCACTATAGACTGTACGGCCGTCTCCGACCAGCTCGGCGCCCGCCTCCCAGCCTACATGGTCCCCCACCACTTGATCACCCTGGCTACAATGCCCTTGACCAGTAACGGAAAAGTGGATCGTCGCCAACTCGCCGGTCGACCCCTGCCAACGGCAGCCACGGGGCGTGCCACGTTGTATGCCTGTGACCCAGCCGTTCTCGGCGCCCTGGTTGATGCCCTGGCCGCCACCCTGAATGTGGATCCGGCCACCTGTAACGCCAATGCCTCCTTTTTCGAACTAGGAGGCGACTCCATCTCGGCCATCCAGCTTGTGTCTCGGGCTAAGCGCGCCGGCCTAGACGTAACGGTGGCCCAGGTGTTCAAGACCCCAATCCTGGCGCAGCTGGCCGGTCAGGTTCGGTTTGCCGCTGCCCCCGCTGACAGTATTGTGCACCGCACCGATGCCTCACCGCTTGGCCTAGTCCCACTCACCCCGATTCAACACTGGTTCTTGTCCCAGCCCTTCGAACGGATCGACCAGTTCAACATGTCTTTCCTACTGGGCTGCCGCACCGAACTCACATTGGATGCTTTGCGCGGGGCCCTCCATTACTTGGTCCGCCATCACGATATGTTGCGCGTCCGCTTGACGCGGAATGCCCGGGGTGACTGGCAGCAGAACGTCCCGCCTGTAGGGAACACGGGCGAGGCCACCGTGGCGGATCTGACCCCGTTTGTGCGACTCACGGCAGAGACCTTTCCCGACCTTGACGCCCTTAGCGCCTGGGTCCACGCCGAACAGACCACCCTGTCCCTGGCAGAGGGTCCCATCCTGGCTGTGGGCCTAGTCACGATCGCCGCTGGAGCCCCCCACGCCGGCACGTACCTCTTCGTCACCGTTCACCACTTTGCCCTCGACCTGGTTTCCTGGCGCATCATGCTGGAGGACCTGGAGGCCCTCCTCTGCGGTCGTGAGCTCCCACCCAAGTCCATGGCCTTCCGCCAGTGGGCCACACTGCTGGAGAACCACGCCCAAACTCAGCTCGCCACGACTTGGCCCGCTTACCCGCCGGTGACCCCCATTCCGCTTGACTTTGACGTGGACCGCCGCGCCTACGTTCCTCTTGCGGCCTGCCGGTCCCTGGAGCGCGCCTTGGGCCCCACCCTCACCGATCAGCTCTTCTGCCAGCTCAGCACCGTGGCCGACGTGAAACCGCAGGAACTCATGGTGGCTGCCCTGGTAGCCGCTGTGCAACACGTGTTTTCCACGGATTCATTGGAAATTGAACTCGAGAGCCACGGCCGCCACCCGTGGGACGACGCTATCGATTTGTCCCGGACCGTAGGCTGGTTCACCGTAACGTACCCGCTTCCATTCCACCCGCCGATCCTACCTGGTGCGACTGACCCCGCCGAGAGCGCCACCCGTGCCCGCCTTGCTCGCCTGCGTCACGTCAAGCAACGTCTACGCGCCGTACCCAATCATGGCTTTCCCTACAGTCTGCTAAGCTACCCGAAATCGGCCGAAACTGGCCCGTCTGTCACCAAGCCCGATTTGCTCTTCAATTACCTTGGCCGGTTTGAACAACTGGAGTCGGCCCAGGCTTTCTGGCGGTCCTGCGACGAGCTGCTGGGAGAGGATGCCGGCAACGTTGCCAAGACCGAGGCTTGGAACCGCATACTGGACGCCGTCTGCAAAGTGGACGCCGATCGCGGCCTTGTGGTTTGCCTGACTTACAATACAGCCTTGCACCGTGAGTCTACGGCTACACGGCTGGTTGACACCTGGCGGGACGAGTTGGCCTGCCTGCTGACCGACCTTGTCAGTGGCTCCGCAGCCGTGTACTGCCCCGCCGACTTCCCCCTTCTCGACGCTACTGAAGCCCAGCTAGACACCCTTGTGGAAACTGAGCTGCCCCGCCTCGGCCTAGACCTTCGCCAGATCGAAACCTTGTACCCGTGTGCGCCGCTGCAGGAAGGCCTGCTGGGGGCTCTGCTGCGAGACCCAACCTCCTACACTGTACAAACCGCATTCGACGTGCGTGGGCCCCTTGATCCGGCCCGGTTTAAGCGTGCCTGGGACGCAGTCGGCCAGGCCCACGCTATCCTGCGAACCCGGTTCCTATTGGGTAGTCCGGCCCTGGGCGGGGCCCACCTCCAGCTGGTCCTCAAACAATTCACGGCGCTCTGGTACGAGGCTGACCTCACAGACCTGGCCGAGAACTATTTGGGGTGGGAGCGAGACTACCTCGGCCAGGACCGCCAGCGGGGGTTCTGTCCGCACGAGCCCCTGCTACGATTCGCCCTGATTCGGGTCGGGACAGATCACCACCGGTTCCTCTTCACCGTTCACCACTCCCTGGCCGACGGCTGGTCTAGTGCACTCATGATTGCCCAGCTGCTAGCCCACTACGTCGACCGGGCCCTACCCACCGCGGTCGCCGATTACGAGGCCTTCATCAGCTATCTGGTCCACCAGGACGCGGAGGAGGCCCGAATGCATTGGGCCAACTTACTTTCCGGGATTACCGAGCCCACTGTTCTAAGCGGCCCGCCCATACCGGTCGCCAAGACCACAACGGCAGCGGAACCCGGACCCAAACTCAGCCACTTTGTGACTGTGGACCTCCCAGGAATGGCCGGCCTAAACCACTGTATGCAATCCCGCGGGATTACCTTCGCCACGTTGCTCCGCGCCGCCTGGGGTCTGGTTCTACACCGGTACACGGACCGAGCTGCCGTCACTTTTGGTGTGGTGGTCTCCGGCCGGAACCTGCCAGTGACCAATATGGACCAGCTCATCGGCCTGTGCATTAACAACGTGCCCTTCCGCGTCGACGTGGACCCCACTGTCCCCGTAGACGAGTGGCTCCGGGGACTGCACGGCCAGGCCGCAGACGGCGTCCGGTTTGAACACTGCCGCCTAACCGATATCCACCGCTGGGGACCACTGGGTCCGGGTACTGCGCTCTTCAACACCGCCCTGGTTTACGAGAACTACCCAGTGGGCGAGCCCGACCCGGACTGTCCAATCACCGTGACGGGCGAATATGGTGTAGAGCACACGGACTTTGACCTATCCTTGTGCACTTTCGTACACGACGACACACTAACCGTCAAGGTGGAGTACCAACCGGCCAAGTTTGAACCCGACTTCGTAGGCCGTCTGGCCCGTCACTTCACGGCGGCTGTTAATCGATTGGCCCGCGCGGAACCTGCCGCTTCCCTTGGGTCGGTGGACGTGTTTGACACCGATGAGGCGACCCAATTGACCCCCAAGGACGCGCTGGAACCTACCGGCCCGACGACCTCCGTCCTGGCGCTGATCGAGGCCCGGACCCGGGCCACCCCCGACCGCGTAGCCATGCGCCTGTCCGACGACCGGACCCTGACCTACAACTCCTTCTGGCGCCGGGCCGGCCGCCTAGCCGTCCGACTCCTTGAGACCGTGACCGCTGTAGATACCCCGGCCTCCCGGCCCCCCGTGATCGCTCTGCTTACAGCCGACCGCGCCGAGCTGGCCGTGGGCCAATTGACCGCCTGGCGCGCCGGCGCAGCCTTCCTTGTGCTCGATCCGACCCACCCGACCGAGCACCTCACATATATTCTACAAGACATGCCAGTTTTGTGCGTGCTCGTCGGGACGCGGGTCGATGAGGCTGTGGTTGCGGCCCTCCCCACCCACGTGCGCACCGCCGCGTTAAACCCCGCGTGGGACGACTTGGCCGGTGCCGATGCCGACACCGCGGATCAGGTTAACCTGCCCGCAGTAACCCCCCGTGACCCCGCCTGGATGGTCTACACTTCCGGCTCCACCGACCATCCCAAGGGGGTATGGATCGACCACGCTGCCGCCGCCGCTAGCCTCACTGGCATCTCTGAGATCATCCAGCCTCGTACTGACGACGTGGTCTGCCCCGTTCTGGCCCCGGCGTGCGACGCTGCGATCGCTGAGCTTTGGGTTCCCTTGCTCGCGGGCGCTACGGTAGTGACCGCCCCGCTCGACCTGCCTGACGCCCTTGCTACCGGTACCGTGCTCAGCTGCACCCCGTCCCTCCTGGCCACCCTCGACCCGACCCTTACCTCGCGCCTACGCTGCGTGGTGGTGGGTGGCGAAGTCCTGCCGCCGGCGTTGGCACACCGCTGGTCGACCCATGTCCGCCTGGTCCATTGCTACGGATCCTCTGAGACTTCAATATACTCCCACGCTACCGTACTCGCCGCGGGCGACCCCATTAACCTGACCCCTATCCGCGGGGCCCTGGGCTATGTACTCGATTCCCACCAACGGCCCGTCCCTATCGGTACTGTGGGCGAGCTCTACATTAGTGGTGCGACTCTCGCGCGCGAGTACTTTAGTCGCTCCGAACTCACTGCCGCACAGTTCCTCCCCAACCCCTTCGGACCTGGCCGGGTCTATCGCACGGGGGACGCCGTCCGCCTCCTGGATGCCCAGGGTCGCATCGCCTTCGTGGGCCGCCTAGACGATCAAGTCAAGGTGCAGGGGTTCCGCGTGGAATTGGGCGACGTGAAAGCTGCCCTGTTGGCCTACCCAGGGGTTGACAGCGCCTACGCCGCCGTACAGCGGGACCACCTGGTCGGGTTCGTAACCCCTGCGTCGCTAGACAGTGCGGCCGTCCTGGCCACGGTGCGTACCCACTTACCAGCCCACATGGTTCCCGAGTCTCTGGCCACCCTGGATGCGTTGCCTCGTACTCCGCAGGGTAGAGTGGACCGGCGGGCCCTACCTGCCTTGGAAGTGACATCACTCACTTCCGTGGTCCCGACCCTACCCACCGAATCGCCAGCCCAAGACCTACCCAATCTAGGCACCCTACTCGATATCCTGGCCGATGTACTACAGAAAGATCGTTCCACACTGAACCCAACCGCGACTTTCTTCCAACTTGGTGGCGATTCTCTCGTCGCCGTGCACCTGGCGGCCAAGTGCCGGTCCGCCGGCCTCGACCTCCGCCTGGCGGACATTGATCGTCAACGCACAGTTCGTGACCTGGCCCGGTCTTGTACCCCCACCGCCGACGCCACCGTCGATTCCGAAGCGGACACTGCGACAGGCCAGTTCACCCTAACTCCGGTGCAGCGCAACTTCTTCCGGATGAATCTCGCCGCTCCTCACGAGTTTCGCCTGTCAATCCTCCTACAGTCGGCCACCGTCCATCCGCTCACTCGCTGGCAGCAGGTGCTTCTGGCCCTCATGCGCCATCACGACCTATTGCGCAGCCGGTACGATGGTTGCGGGCCGATCAACGATGTTAGTGAAGATGCAGCCACACTGACCGGATGGGTGGCTGACGACGCTCCCGAGGTAACCGACTGGCTTAGCTACCACGCCGTGGCCAGCGAGCAGGCTATGCGCGACCTCATCCCGTCATTCCTGGACGGACTCAACTATGCCGAGGGTCCCCTAGTCCGGGCCGGTGTTTTTGACATTGGCGACCAGCAGTATTTCCTCTTTACTGCCCACCACCTCGTTGTGGATCTCGTCTCGCTGCGTATCCTGGTGGAGGACCTGGAAACCCTGATGCGCGGGTTCTCCCTACCACCTAAGACCCTAGGGTTTCGGCGTTGGTCCGCTCTCCTGACCGAATGGGCCCGCGAGCTCCAGCCCACCGACTGGCCTGACATGCCCTCCCACCCACCCGTCGCGCCGGACTATCCCCTGACGGCAGCCACCCGCACTGTGGTCTCCCAGACCGGGGCCACCACGTACCTGGATGCCAACCTCACCCGAGCACTCTTCGGCCCCGCTGCCGAGGCTCTGGGTGCCGAACCTCTGGAGCTAATGCTCACCGCCCTCGTGCGCGCCTTCGTCACCTGCTATCCGGACCGAGCCGGCCTAGTACTCGAGTTCCAGTCCCACGGCCGCCAGGCCCACCTGCCTGGCTACGACGTGTCCCGCACCGTAGGGTGGTTTACCGCGCTGTACCCAGTAAGCCTGACCGCCGCAGACCCGCACGAATCACTCACCGGGACCCTGCGCCAGGTACAGGCGGCCCTCCGCGCCATTCCGCACCGTGGCTTCACCTACCCGCTTCTCAGGCATCGGTCTGCTGCCGACCGGGAGCGACTCGGCTCTGTCCCGCAGTACGCCTTCAACTACCTTGGCCGGGTGGACGCCACCGGCGTCCGCTCCACCAGCCAGCTCTTCCAGAGTCGTGCTGACATTATGCGTGAGTACAGCCAGCTTGGTCTAGCCAACTGCTGGCCCTATTTGCTCGACTTTTTGTGTTTCCATGATGACGACCGACTGGCCATCAACGTCGGCTACAGTACCGACGTTTTTGCCACTCCCAATATTGAGCGCCTCGCCACCACCTGGCGCGAAACCCTAGAGCAACTGCTCCGTTCAGTTTCTAATCGTGCCTAGGTCGCCTAACTTGGTCGCAATTATTATATACATATACATGTTACCTTCTTTTTACCCTCCCCCAATGGGGCCCGTTAGTTTTATGTGTTTCCTGCACTGTTAGTCATCGTCAATCTTATGGGGGCCCGATATTTTCAATATAGTTATAGCCAGAAACGAAAAAGCGGGGATACGGGGATACATTCGATAGCAGTATGATGAGGTGTGTAGCCCGAGAGAGAGAGGGGGAGTAACTAGAGGAAAGACTGAGGGAGAATTTCTGGCGAGCAGGCCGAGTAGAATAAAGAAACAGTATTAGTTGCACACTTAACAAATCTATGATTATGGGTGATTCGTCGTCGTTACATTGGTGTGGTTCGAGTGATGACGCGAAACCGGTTGGTGTGGCTTGAGGCTCGTGGTTCGGGGACTATCTTCATGAGGAGGAGGATCCATTATCGAGTAGAGATCACTTCCAGCATCGGAAGGTCACCGTCTTCGTATTTCCCAAAGAATGGGAATAATCCGTGATGAAAGTTTTTAGATAATCCATCAGGAAGGTGGATTCTGAAGGGAGGTGGCTTTCTTGGACCGAGAGGCTTCCTGGGGTGCGCCTCGGTTACAATAGTAACCCGCCCGGTCCCTTTCCATAGCTTGAGGAGTATGAGGTGCCTTTCATACACGTGCCAATGAAGATCAACCTATTTATCTGACAGCCTACTCCACCTTACCACAGATATGACTAGGAGGGAATTCGAGCCCGTTGGTATTAAAGTAGACTGGTAGGCCCAAACCGGCGCGGCTGGCTGATAGCGAGCGAACTCCCTATCTGTCTCTCGTCAAATAGGCTCTGCGCTGGCCACGCGTAAGCGCACAGGCTCAACCTTCGATCCCTTGCCAACTCATAGGCCTTTAGGAATGGCTAAATATGGGGGATTCCACATCTGACTATTGGGGGTAGGTTTTTTTTTTTAGTTTTCTTCTCGCGCCGTAGACTTCTTCCACCTGCCCGCGACCTAGATTGGTTTTACGGCTTTTGTGTCCATTGTTCCTGTCGCATTACAGTCTAGCCACGTTCTCTTGTCACTTTTAACCCAATCATGTCGTATCCGCCAGCCCCCCCGCCACATGAAGCGCTGTCGCCAGCCCGAACCGAATCTTCGCGTAAACGCGACCTGAGTCGCCAACCCAGTGAAGATCGCCATCGTGACAATGACCGTCGTCGGCACCAGGGTCGTAACCGCGAACGAGACTTCAGCGAAGTGGATGACCACAACGGACGTCATGGCCGTACCCGGCATTCCCAGCACACTTCGCGCTCCCCGGATCGTCATCGCCGCCGCCACCGCCGGTCGGTGAGTCCACTCGACCGCTGGCGTCGCCCGGTCAACCTGTGGGACAAAGCCCCCGAAGGGTTCGAAGGGGTATCGGCCGCCGAGGCCAAGGCCAGCGGTAAGTTTCTCTTACCGATCCATACCATGGCTACCAGGTCCGATACTGATCGACGCGACTGTCGAGACTCCCGGCATCGCGACCGCCGGATGGACGACCGCTCGCGGCGGCCCACGGGGTCTTCGGCCAATACAATCCCCCTGGGCGGTGGCCGCTCCGTCGCTAGTGATGTCGACCCGGTAACCCGGGTCAAGCTGCGCCTCTACGTAGGTAACCTAGGCCAGGACGCCGATCATGCTGCCCTCAGCGACTTTTTCGTCGCCCTGCTTGTCCAGGCCGAGGCCATCCGACCTTACGACCGGGCCATCAACCGGTGCCACGTTAACGCCGAGAAGGGTTTCGCCTTTGTGGAGTTCCAAACCCCTGAATTGGCGGAGATCGCCCTGGCCATGGACGGCGTGGTCTTTAACCAAAGCGAGCTCAGACTTAGACGGCCCAAGGACTACTATTCGACCCTGGGGATCCCCGATCCTGCTACCACCGCCGGTGATCACACTGTCGGCCGTAGTCATGGTAACCAGTCTGAGCTGGGGTCGGCGGCGCCGCTCGGGTCCAGTGGGATCTCCAGTCACATCCCCAACTCGCCTCACAAAATCTACATCGGGTCGATCCCGCGCCATATTACTGAGACTCAGCTCATCGAACTCCTGCAGTCCTTCGGTCCCCTCAAGGGGTTCCACCTGGTCAAGGATTCGGATACCAACGAGTCCCGCGGGTTCGCCTTTTGCGAATTCAGGCAGCCCGAAGTGATCGAGTCGGTATGTCAGGGTCTCAATGGTATGGAACTAGGCGACCGTCGGCTCGTGGTCCAGCCAGCGTCGTCCAGTGGTGGCGGTGCGGGCGGACAGTCCGGTATGCACGGTAGCGGGGGCGGCCGTCCTGGTGGGTACGGTCAGGCGACAATGCCCTACGGTGGCACCGGGGCCAACGCGTACCCACCCACAGCTCCGACTACGTCGGGTGGGTCCACTCACCTGCCGCCCAGTCTCGCCGCGGCGTTCCAGTCGGCTTCACAAGCCACGGAGCATGGTCAGCCCCCGCTCATCCAGCCCACTTGTATCGTCCAGCTGCTGAACATGGTCACCCCCGATGAGTTGGGAGATGATGAAGAGTATTCCGGTAAGTACAATTGCGCAATACCCATTTTGTCACACCCAGTTTGGCGGGCTAGGTCGCCACGCCAACCACTTTTAAACGTCGGCTGACCATCATTTGCCATTTTCCTCCCGCACCCACCCACGCACATCTACTCACTCTCACCCTCTTTCTTTATACAGATATCCTGGAGGATGTCAAAGAGGAATGCGGTCGGTTTGGCACTGTGGTCAACGTACGCATCCCGCGGCCTGAGCCCGGTCGGCAGGTCCCTGGTATCGGCAAGGTAAGTAGACTACATGACCGGTCACTTGAAGAGTGCCGTTTTCTCCCTGGGGGGATTCGCTACATGAGCCGCTACTAACTCTCTAACACACCCATCCTTTGTCCATCCCATCCTTGGCGCCCTGGCAGATCTTTGTCGAGTTTGCCTCCCTTAGTCAGGCCACCGATGCACTTCGCGCCCTGGCCGGCCGAAAGTTCGCCCAGCGTACGGTGCTCACCTCTTACATTACCCCGGCCGATTTCGAGGCCGAAAACTACTGATGGTACGCGACTTCTATACCCTTACCCATGTCTATTGACAATTTCGTGCGGCCGTTTAATGAATAGTTTTTGAATCAATATGCTTTGATTTTTCCCGCGACGGGACTAGCTCATCCGACATAGATAGTGCTTTGGAGATAATAACAAGTAGAATGAACCAGTGCAAAGAGCGCGCGGCAAAGGTTGACCGGAAATATAGGTAGTTGCAGATGGCAGGGGGGGGGGGCGATGGAAGCTAACCATCGGAATTTAGGCGCCCGTATAGTGTCCAGGTGTGAAGCTTTGACGCTTGCCGGACTTGCTGCTGGCGACGTCAGCGTCGTAGTCGCTACAGGAATCCCGACCGGCGAGGGAGGGGTTGGTTACTTCCCCCGAAGGAACAGCGGAGCGGGTTAAGTGGCAAGGGAACGGGGCGGGAGGCCCCAGCGGGGCGGAGGCCGGGGGCGGATTGCGACGTAGCACCAAACGGTAGAAGGTGATCCGAAGTAGGCTGGCGCCCAGGGTGACGACCACAGAGGCCAGGGGCGCAACAATGAAAGCACCCAAGACGGACTCGTCATCGACGTACAAACCGTCGGCGAGATACAAGAGGCGGACGCCGGCGTGGATGTCACCATAATAGATGGTGCCGAACACCACAACGCTGACCAACCCGCCCACCGCCCCCAAGAAGGCGTCGAGCCCGTTAAGGTAGCGTTCGGAGCCGCGGATCAGCCCCAGGAGAACCGGCAAAATGGTGGCGGCCGCCAGGAGGTCGGCCACGAGGAACAGCTGAAGAATGTCAATGTTGGCCAACGACAGGTACAGCGTGGGGGCATTGAGCAGGATGACCAAGACGCGAATCCACCAGATGGACAGACGGTTATGGAACAGCTCCGAGACGGACGAGACCAGGGCGCACTGCAAGGTATCTACGCTGCAGCACACCAGGGAGACGGACAAAATCACGGTGAGCCCGACGACCCAACTGGGCAGGGCCGTGAACAACGTGAAGAAGGCGTTGTATCCGGGCTGGTCAGGGGTCCACGTCTTGGCCCATACGGCAATCAGGCCCGTTACCCCGATAAGGATGAGGACAGGTAAGGTGACAGCGGATCCCACGACGGAGCTCCACATGAGGGTGCGGTCGTCGCGAGCCGAAAACGTCCGCTGCCAGAACCCCTGGTGGTACATATTGGCAAACGTGACGGCGATGGGCATCACATACATAAGTTCCCACCCGCGTTTGGTTGAGTTGAGCAGCCCGGACTCCACCGCCGTGGTGTGATCGAACCGGACGGACGTGGCCACCGTGATGACGGCGATAATGATCATGAGGGTCGACAGAGCAGCCTGGATGGCGTCGGTAAAGATGGACGAACGAAGGCCTCCGTAGGCCGTATAGATCGTAGTGACGACCGCGATGACTATCACGGGCACCACGCCTTCGATCCCGGCCAACAGACTCAGAATGCTGCGGATCCCTGTGAACTCGCTCGTGAGGAACAGCACCATATACACCACCATGATGAGGCAGTACAGGATGTGGAGCGCCGGGCCAAACCGCCGTAGGATAAATGATACTAGGCTGAACCCGTCGGGGTTCTGGCGGCGGATAATGGGTCCGATCCACGCGAAGACGAGGAGCGGGAACACACAAGCGAGGGAGTAGGCAAAGACGCCCAGGAGGCCGGCGATGGTGGCAATTTCGGGGAGCGAAAATAGGATCCAGGTACCGACGCTGGTCGCCAGGAAATTAAGGCCCAGGGAGAAGGCGCCCTGGGTGGCCTGCGCCGTCAGAAACTGTTCTTTATCATTGCCCGTACGTCGGCCGGCGTAGAGACCAATGCACATAAAGATGCCTAACGTCACGTACACGATGGCGTTGGCGGCCGCGTAACTGAGGGTCCCCATGGTGGCGTGCTATGGAGGAGAAGGGGCGAGGGTGGCGAGGTCTGCCAGGGGAGTAGATTAGGGGGGAGGGTCACGGGCGGAGGTCGCTGACTGTCACGAGAAGGCACCGATGCAGACAGGGTGGCGGGGACGGACTTGGAAGCTGTTATACCATGCAAAGGTTAAAAAAAGGGAGGTGGTGTACAATGGTGCAGAACAACTACAGGGAATAAGCACCGTAAGCTACGGGATAATAGAGCATAGAGATGTGGAGGGGCCGTCGTCAGGCCGATGCCAGGGGTCAGAGATTCACTAGCGATGGTCGTTCGAGGTGAAGGTCGTACGCAAGATTAGGGCTTTAATTTATACGGCTTAGGTTGTAGAAGGGAGGGGGGAGATTGATATGTAAGGAGCGCGATGAGTGGCTTGGCTTTAGTGACGTCCAACATGTCCCACCTTGCGTGCGCCACCCATCTCCCCCTTCTTCCCCATCCAGTCCATTACCACTCAACCTTCCCCCTCCTACCCCCCTAGTGGCCAATCTTGGCTCCGGTCTTACGGATCAGGAGCCAATCGGAATGGATTTGCATATATATTTTTCTCAATAACCATCCGCAGTGCCACTATCCCCAATTTTCCTCATACAGGAAGAACATGCATGCGCACTTAACACTGCCCTTATTTTTAGCCCAGTTATTCGCAGGGCCTAGTTAACAAACAATTCTTTGTTGCCAAGTCAAATTAGGCCGTTGCAGGGTTTTTAGCAGAGCGCCAGTCTCTCCCGGGAACTTTTTTCAGCCCACGAAAGTGAGGCCCAGGCTTACGGTCCCAAGGGAGCAGCCCTGCCAATGATACCCCATCAGGCAAAGTTGAGCAAGTCGTGCGTCGGGGCTGACTAAAATGGCGTTACACCGGCACAGTCAAGTTTCCATGAGTGGTCGGACTCCGCCGGTCAGGGAGAGGCCGGTGATGGCAGAAGGTGGGGGGAGGAGTCGCCGTTCAACATCATAAAGCTCGGAGAGCGCGTCCTGGCGCCAAGCTGGAAGGTGAAGAAGAAGAAGAAAAATACGACCGATGAACATCGCTGACGTATAATACTGATGCTGATTAGAATGGTTAAAGGGCCACGGGTATAGCTTGTAATCCGCTATTCGTCGAACATTGTATCCGTTTTCTCAATCCCACGGTCCTGCCTGCCTCCCTATAGGGCGCTCGGCCCAGCAAGGTCATTGCTATGAACGGACGAAGTAAAGTCCGACATTCGGATTACGCCCGCCCTTTCCACCTCCTTTTTCTTTTCAGTACGATACCCGGTTTCTCCAGGCTTTCTAAATCATCAGCACATAGCTACCCATATATATTTTAACATAGGAGAGCAGAGACCCATCCAAGTAACGTCAGGACTGGTTTCATCTCAAGGCATGACACACTCGCCTCGCCTCTATCGCATGATTTGTGACGCCTGCAGCATAAAACTCACGAGCTGCAGGTGCTCGTCCGCTCCGTCCGAGATAGCCTTATCGATTTCCCCAATGGCCTGGGCGACACGGGCCTTTTGCAGCGACGTCCAGTTACCCGTCCCCTCGCCGCCCACCACCAAATCGTGGATTTGGGAGATAATCTGGTGGGCAGAGAAGCCGGACCACACGGCCTCATCTACGGTCCGCTTCAGGGTTTCGTACGTCGCCCCGGGCCCGCTCCAACTCTCCGTCAGGGCCACCACGCGGTCCGGCGGGATGACCCCGGCAATCTCCTGGATAACCGGTACGGTGATGGGTTCGCCCTGTTGGAGGTTATGGGCGCTTTGCAAAAACATGGTGGCCCGGCGGAGGTCACCCTCGGACGCCGTAATAACTTCGCGAAGGGCACCCGGGTCGTACCGGAGGGATTCTTGGTCGCAGATGGAGGCCAGTTTCCGCTCGCTCTGTTCGATCGGCAACGGCTTGAACCGGAACTTGGCGCAGCGGGAGGCGAGCGGCTCGATGATGCGCGAGACGTAGTTGCAGATGAGACAGAACCGCGTGATCTTGGAATAATTCTCCATCGTGCGGCGCAGAGCCGCTTGTGCGTCCCCGGTCATCGAATCAGCCTCATCCAGGATGATAATCTTGTAAGGAGGGACGGAGCGGCCGCTGGATTGTAAAGTAGTGGGAACAGAGATGAAAGGTAGGCCACATGCTGGTGGTGAGACGGGAGGGAGAGTTGAGCCTTGCAAATATATATATATGGTGTGACGAGAACCGCTGTGGCAGTTCGAACTTTGGTGGACTTTGACAGCTTACCTAACATTTCCGCTCACAGTTGAGCGCGCAAAGTTCTTGATCTTCTCGCGGACTACCTTGATACCGCGCTCGTCAGAGGCATTTAGTTCGAGTACGCGGGACTTCATGAGCTCGGGGCTGAAGCGGAGCATGAATTAAGCAGGGAATCGGTCGCTGATGAGTTGGATGTATCGGCTTCCCCAGTACTACGATGATCTGGTAGCCAACTTAGAAGGTGCCGCACCTGTACACATATAGCTACTTACCCAAACATGTCCCTCGTAAGGGCGAGGATTGCGGACGTCTTGCCCGTACCTGGGGGCCCGTAGAACAACAAGTGAGGGAGGTTCTGGGACTTGAGGCAGCTCTTGAGCACCTGCACGACTTCCTCCTGCGCTGTGATGTCGTCCATAGACCGGGGGCGACTGTTGGTAAGGTATAATGTAGGTGGTGGAGGACGAGGGGAGGAGGAGGAGGGGTGGAATACCCGGTCGGCTGAGTTAGCTAGTTCTCCATAGTAGTCGCACCAATCCACCGGAGTGGCAGCGGTAGCAGCCGGCGAAGACACTTACTACTTTTCGATCCACGGCATGTGCTTGTCATCGGTGGGCGCCTTTGATGCCGTGGCCGGCTTGGCCTTGTTTGGTTTACTGAAGAAGGACATGGCGATTGGTCTGAAGCCGGGGATGGGCAGACTGGAGTCGCTATGTAAGGGGAACAGTGACAATGAGGAGATGGACAGGCGAAAGCTTGACGATAAGTTATAGCGGGTAGGCAGGCGGCATGGACGCGCGGGTGAGGGGATGAGCTGATGCAATATTTAGATTTGGTACTATGCTTAGACAGTCGGAGTTGGTTGTTTACACTATTGGTGAGCCCCACCTGCTGCGGCCGATATATTCAGGTCACCATCACCGCCCCAAGACTGAAGTACAACTGTGATTCCCCTCCCACCCCCCTGCCCGTATCCTCCACCGTTGCCAACGCTAGATGGGAGGCATGAAAGGTGCTCGCGTCTCTGTAAGTACATAAAGCAGCAGTGTACTTTACAAAAATCATGTGACCCTGTTGTTCCCAGCTGTGTGCTGCCTCAGCCCTGATTAGAGGAAATTTTTGTCAAGCCAAGTATATGGGAACACCCTCTGCCCTTTTTCACCGTCAGCTATCGTCCACGACGCAAATTCTGCTGGGGACCGTGGTACGCGAACCCACCGGTCACCAGGTGGAGGAGGGATTATATAAGCAACTGAGGCCCACGGCCCTCTCTGAACCGCTAGTTATCTCCGCCCGAAGCCCGTCACTCAGCCGCCTCTCTCGAATAGCCTAGGTAAGTCATTCGTCTCGTCCTCCCTAGCCACTCGGACCCTAGCACAGCCATGGTATCCGAACGATAGGCCGTCTCCTAGTCGCTGCGTACACAAGGACGGTTCGACGATCGCTCAGACCGAATCGCCCATTCCAGATCTCCAACTGCCATGTAGCGAAGCAGATCGCTAACTCTCACCTCCTCCCCAACATGACTCACACGTCAACCACCACTACTCTTTCCGCCATACAGCTGTTCCCCTTGAGTGAGGTCGGTGGCGGTGCGACACGGATCGGTAGAACAGACCTGTCAAGTATTAATCACGGATTGCGAGACGGTGCCAAAGGAGGTGGCCGGGGAACCGGCCATCCCCTTATTTCCCATTGGAGTTTTTCCGGCGGGTGGCGCCACTCCCACCTCTCACCCGTTTCATATCTGCGGCACATGCAATTGTATCAATAAAATTCTACTTTCTAAAGGTCAATCGGATTTTTGTTGAGGCTGAACCTCTCACAAGATGACGTTGAGGTGTTGTCTGTAGCTGTCCAAGAGATCCTAACCTCGCGATACAAGTTGGGCCGCTTGCAGAGGCTTCTCTGCTCAAAAAGAATAATGCGGACGGGAGCCCATACCTGATCTGTATCGAAAATAACCCGTTGACATTAGCAGACAACTCTATTCTTCCCCACGCCGTGGTTTCGCTTAATGTTCGACCTAGCTGGCCGCTCGAAGCAACCGTCAATGTACCAAGCCGCAACTGGGAGGACCGAACTTTACTGATAAGGCGGCAATACAATGAGTAACGATAGGATAGAGGTCGCTTAGCGAGGATTATAAAAAGAATCGAGTGTCGGTGGGCCTAGTGGTTACATTATTCGTCCAACTCGATCCCCTCCAATATGGGCAACAGGGTCTCCCAGGTGGACATGGCCTGTTCAAAAAATGGTAAAAGTTGTGTGATGCCAGGAATTAAAGCGTTCATACCGGTTAGTCACGCTTTAGCCACCACCTCCCAGCTCCAACACGTCCTGCTTGCCCGTCCACTCTCCTCCTCTTACCCTCCCCCACCAAGCACAGCAACGCGGATTCCTGCGAAACTTACCTTATCGTAAAAGTCGACCTGGTAGGTGGCCAGGTCGCCCAGGTGCTGCTTGAAATCGGCCGTCTTGATATCCTGGAAGATATCCAGCTCCTTGGTGACAATGTTGGAACACTTAGTGGTCTCGTCGTGGCTCAACTCGACGGCAGACTGGAGCTCCTTGACCTTCCGTTCCAGTTTCTCAATACGTTCGCGGCGAAGCTGTTCGTGATCGACACCCTTCATCTCGCGGTATTTGCCCTTGAGGTACGACGTGAAC
This sequence comes from Tieghemiomyces parasiticus, assembly GCA_027575765.1. Taxonomy (NCBI): domain Eukaryota; kingdom Fungi; phylum Kickxellomycota; class Dimargaritomycetes; order Dimargaritales; family Dimargaritaceae; genus Tieghemiomyces; species Tieghemiomyces parasiticus. Next base: position 28,993 of record JANBPT010000109.1, on the reverse strand, counting down.
CCGGCCCCGCTGGTAAGCGAGGCATGTTGATTCTGAAGGATACGTTCAAGTTCGGCCGTGGTGGTCTGCAGGTAGTACGACAGCTCCTCGAACTCCACCTGCTTCTGGTCGCGCAGCTTGAGGATCGCCTTGAAGCATTGGCTATACGCAATGTATTCGTGCACCTGACTGAGGTACGTTGCATCGATACCCCCGGTGAGTGACTTGAGGTGGTCGCTGAAATCTACCACGGTGGCCCCCGCCGCCGTCAGCGGCGCGGTTAGGCCTGTTTCGAGCTGGCCCAGGTCGTTGAGCCCACGGCCCAGTTCGGCGTAGGCCTCAGCGGCCTCCGTCTCGCGCTTACCAATGCGCGAGTAGAGCTTCTCGACCGCCGTCAAATTCTCCTCAAGCTTGTCTACGGTCTCCTGGATCTCAATGAATTTTTCATCGCGCTTCTTAATCTTGGAGAAGGCATTCAGGAAGGCGTCGCCCAGGTTGTCGAGGACCCCGCCGTCGGCCTTCGCCTTCTCCTCGTACTCGGAGCTCCAGTCCCGGGCCTCAAGGAACACAATAAAATAGTGGCTGGCGCGAAGGACCGGGTGGTGGGCCAGGCGGCCCAGGAACCGTTCCAGGCCCGCCCGGCGCTTGCCGATAAAGTCGTCGCTGAACCGATCTCCTGTCAAATACTCCATTCGGTACTTTCCCGGGAGCGGCGGGAGGGCGCAGGCCGGGTAGTCCTTGGCTAGGTTGGCGTGCAGCCAGACAAAGTCCTGATAGCGCCGACGTAAGGCCGTCTTGTTGCGGCGGTTAGTACCTGGCAGGGCCTTGAGGGAAGTCACCAGGTATGAAATGTGGGCGTGGGCGGTCCCGTCGCTCTCCTTGCGCGGGTCGCTCACCGTGATTTCGTAGGGGCAACCACCATTCTGATCGGTCGGACTAGCGGCGCTGGAGGCCGAAGGGCCCGCGTGATTGGTCGGACTGTTATCATCATCGTCGTGCAAGTGCTGGTTGTGAAGATAGGCAGGGAGCTGGCTGACCGGAGAGGCGGCTGATGAGGGCGAGCCCCAGGGGTGATCGTGAGCGCCAGTGGACGTGGTCGAGGACTGGGGCACGGCAGACGAGGACGACGGTCCCGCCTCAATGGTAGGGAAGCCTGCCCAGGTTGCCGCGCCGAAGGGGGAGGCCTCGTTGTCATCGTTATCCGAGGCTTCGACGTCGGACCGGGCCTGGGTAGGATGAGACGAAGCCAACGCGGCGGCGGTCGACGGCGGTGACCCCCAGGCCGCCAGCCGACGGTTCCGTTCAGGGGACGCGGGTGTGGCAAGGTGGTGGTGCGGACTAGTGGGGGTGGCACCGACAGGCGAATCGACCTCCTTGACTGTAGTCTCCGTTGGGGCGGCGATGGTCTGGCTGGCCATGAGGCCCAGGGGGTCGTCGGTGACGGGGGCAGCCGTCGAGCGACTGTTGGCGCGGGCTGACCGGGTGGTGGCAGATGAGTTCGAGGTGGGCTTGGGTTTCCGTGGCGAGGACGACTTGGCCCACACCTCGTCGCAGTATTCGGGTGAGCTCATGCTGGCAGGCGTGAGAGAAGTGACAATGGGCTAAGGAACTCGGAGAAGGGAGAACCGGGACGACGCCGCGCGGACAATGAAGTCGGACGGGACGGAATGGGACTCTGGTTCAGTAGCGGGTTGGCGATGGCTTGGTGACAACAAGGTCGGTTATGATGTCTGGGGCCAAGTGGTCATGCAGATGGATAAGTGGCAGACCAGAAAAAAGGAGGCGGGTTCAGAGAGAAGAAGAAGGAGAGAGAGGAGCAGAGCCAAGCCCAGGGAAGGCGGACGGGCGGCCGGTATGGGCGGAAGGGACGGCGGAGGTTATACGGCCGAGGTAGGTGGCATGAGCGGGACGGTTTACAAGGTGTCGCATGGAGAGGGGTTGAACATGACAGGGCAGGTGGCAGCGGTCCTAGGTGACTGCCTCTCCGCGTCCAAGTGGTACACACGGTAGTCTTCGACTGACGTCTCCGCCTGCCAAGGCTTTTCCAGCACCGCCAGCGGCCAGTCGACCCGGCCCTCGGCGGCCAGCGGGTGAGCCACAAACCTGATAGATCGAGCCGGCGGCCGTAGCCTCCATGCCCACTCTCGTACGTCATGGGACGGAGTGACTTCCTCCCCTGCTGCTCAAGGTGCTCGCAAGCCGAGGTCAGGTGACCTGGTCGGAATTAACGGGAGCGGCCCAGGGAAAGGCATGGGATCGCCAGGGAGAGCGCTATAGTTGTGGAACTAGAAGCCTCGTATTATGGGGTCCGGCCCTTCGTTGGCACGACGGATACGGAAGTCACACGCCGACGAACACCATGGCTTCGACACCTGTGAGGCTCGGACCATCGCTTAACCTTCTGAAACACATAGCCTCTAGATCAATGCATACCCCTGAAGCATTGTCGTTCCTGGGCCTCTATGAGCCTCACGAGGCAGTGCCAACTCCGCAGGGCCCACTAGCTGTAAATGAAAAATCGCGGTTGATCAGGGCACACGGGGTAGTTATGGATACGTTGACGCTGGGTGTGCGCCAATGAGGAGAAAAAAAAACCGGGGGGAGGGGAGGAGTGGCGCAGCGGGCGGGAGAGGGGGGGCCCCAGTCACTAGGCGTCAAAGCAATCATGGTAGTACGGAGCCAGCCTCAGTGCGGCGTGCCCCAGACGTACAGCGGAGTTACGCAGGGCTACCTGTAGTGCTTGGCTCCGACAAGCCCACCACCCGGCTACTCCCCGTCGGGTTACCAAGTACGCCACCCTCGCTTTTGTATGGCCGGTGGCACCTCCGCACCCTCCTCCCTACACGCTCGGGCGCGCCGTACCAACCCCATTGACCCGCCCCGCATTTCTGTGGTGGGCCGCCGTCCATCCGCCTTGCGTTCAAAGCTCTCTCCCCCCCCCCACGACGCCACCAAGTCTCCGATTCTCTGCTTCCGCCTCCAGCCACTTTCATGCACCAGCCGATCCCCCCCTCTGATCTCCGGCTGATTTGGGTGCCACCTAGGCCCTGCCAAGGCGGGCAAGGCCGTCGGTTCGACACATAGCCTCCTCGTATCCCTAGGTTGTTGTCTTCCACCCCCACCTTATCCCACTCCCTCGTGTACGGGCTGGATAGCGACTTCAGGCACAGGCCTGTGGATGCCGTGCGTTGATTTGAGGACATCCCAGTGGCTCCGGTTTTGTGCACCCAAGTGACAAGGCACCGACGGCCTGTCCGCACCGCTCTAGGATGGCTCGTTTTTCCGGATGTGGGGCACCGTATAAATGGTTTACGCTTGGGGAGGGGATATAGATGTACTCCTGATTGGCATAGTTCCTTTTTCATGTCTGTCTTTTTTTTCGAGATTTTGTGTGCTTAGCTGTTTGCAACGCTCAGTATTTTGGCCATACCAATCTGGTATTTATGACACTAATGACAATTCACTGCACCTTCTAACGGGCTGTTAATTCCCGCCAGCTACTGGAGGTTTTCGCCTCACTCGCCGTACTGAACTCCCATTTTCTGCCCATTGTCATCACCTTACTCGCCTGTGCCGGACTCGGTTGCCCATACTCCTGCAGACGTGGCTGTTCCAGCGTCCCACTCCACCCTTTACCCACTCCTTCCCCACATCAGGCCCACTGCATCGGAAGGGTTTCGGCCCTGCCTTGGCCGCTTCCTACGTCCCAACGTGTTAGCCGCTGGACAATTAGCACGTTAGTTTCGCCTCTTTACTGGTTGCTTCTGACTACAGCCTCTAGGGCGCCCAGAATCCCGATCGACCCGCGCGCGCCCTCCCAGTCTCCCACTGCCCAACTCCGGGTTTCCCCGAAGCCATGTCGTCCCGCATGCTAACCCCCCTGCGCGACCTGGTAAGTGCGTGCAGTTCTGGAAACCCGCTTCCACGTACGCCATGCCGCCCCGAGTGGGTCGGGATTGACGCTCTACTCGTCCGCCGCCCAACCTCATTGATTTACGGCATGTTCGTCTAGCCGTAGTCACCAGGTACTTAGCAAGGCTTAAAACCCCCCGACAGTCCGTCCGTTTCCCGCCGCTTTTGCTCTCCACTAACCGGTGCTGCTCTACCCACCTTTCCCCCCGCCCTCTCCGCCGCCCACTTGCTCGACAGCACACGAGTCCTCACGATTTCTTCACGTCACCCGGCCCCATGGCCAGCCCGCCATCGCCCAGCCCAGCCGGGGGGCCCAATCTTCCTTTGGTGAGCGACCTGCCCGTGCTGGGCGGAGTGCCCCCAGCGGATGATCTAATACAGCGTATCCGCGACCTCGAGCGACAAGTCCAGACGGCCTCGGAGGCGAACGAGAGCCTGGTCGCCCAGAACCAGTACCTAGCCACTCGCTACGACGAGCTTTACCGCACCTCCCAACAGCGGCCAGATCTCCCGCCATCCCCGGCTCAGACTGCGCCATGGACGCCTCAGTCAGCCGGCAAGGCCACGGGCACGGTCCACCGGCGTACAGCGTCCGACTCCGTGCCCATCAGCCGCGCCATAACCCTGGCAGACCCCATTCCCAGCTCTCCGGATTCGGCCACCACCTCGGACGCCACTGCATATGGATTCGAAGGCCCCTCACCCTTCGTTTCCAAAGCACCGGGGCTCCACAGCGCCGCCCGCCCGTGGGCCCATTTACAGTCGACTTTCCGCCAGCGGCTGGGTCGGGTCCGCCTCCAACATGTCACCTTATTGGACATTTTCAGCGAGTTCCAGGACTCACCCACCGCCCGCGCCGACCTACTCCGTTACCGCCGCGTCCTGCGCTCTCAACTGGCCGAGTGCAACCACCAGCTGGAGGACTTTGAACACCGGCGCAGAGGAACGCCGTGCCGGTCGCCCGAATCGGCCCCTTTGCGCTCGATTTCGCCCACGGGCCCATATCCCTTCCAACCCATGGCACTCAACGCAAGTACTGCCGAGCGGTTACACAACTTCATCGCCTCGCGACCTCTTGTTAGCCCAGCCAATACGCCCCAAAAGTCCCGTCCTGCCCCCTCCACCTCATCTACCGTGCCTTCACCGTGCCGTTGTTCATTGTCGCCCACCCTACCCGCCGCCCCCATACCGGCCCCATCCACTCTGCTTACCGACGTAAAGACCCTCCTCCAGGCCATCCTCGACCACCTCATAACCCTCACTCGGGCCTACAAGGATGTCCTCACCCACCCAATCACCACCCTTGCGGCCACCCGGTCCCTCTACCCCTACGGTCAGGCGTTTGCCTTGCCAGGCTTGACCTCGGCGATGGTGTGTGGGCTCGCTGTGCTGCTCTTGCAGACCGCCGCTTCCAATCCCACCGACGACCAGCCTGTCTAGCCGCTGGCTGCCCTCTTTTACTTACGTTTACCGCTCCGTCGCCCATGACATTAATTTCTTACGATATGGCTGTTCTTACTCGCGATAAGTATGTGCACGCTCTGAAGTGTAAGCCGAGTTCGGCTTGCGTAAACTTGGTTTTTTTTTAAAAAAATAAGACTCCCTGTCCATAAGTTTGACCGATTGAATGCTTGGTTTCATGGGTGAAAAATCTGCCATAGATGGCATTAGCCAGAGGGCTAGCTGGCGAAGATCAGCCCGGATTGGCTGCATGGCAAGGGGTACATGTTTGTTGACACAATTGTCACTGCCTACTCCTACTCTTTCACGGACCTGTCGGGGCAGTTCTCTGCTGCGCCTCCAATGTGATTCTATGCGCACTACTTAGCAACAACAGACAAAATAACGCTATTCTCCACAGCTATCTACCTTCCTCGCTTGACCAACTCACTATCCCTTGGCCCACCGTACCTGGTGACTTGGTGTCCTCCTACACATACATTGCCCATACGAGTTCCAACCTTGCCATCCTCTCTAGCTATCCTAGGAATCTGCATTCACTAGCCTAACTCCGCCGTCGGGATATGCAGCCAATTCATCTCCCCATTCTAAACTCAGACCGAAACCCACCACCGGCCACTCGTTCCGCATGCTGAGAAATAAGCCCATCGGCGGTGAGCCCGCGGGCTCCGCCACTGGCCACCCGCCAACCCCGGAGCAGCTTGAACATCAGTACACCCAGTTTATTTACCAGATCCATCAAGTCAACTTTGACCTCGACGACGACCCGCTCGACCCCTTCTACCGGTGTCTAGAGTGGGGCCAGCAGCATTTCGCCGACCCAGCCGTCCGGTACCACCGTCTGTTCCCGCTGGTCCAGGAGACGTATGCTCTGTTTCTAGAGGATGCGCGGTATCGCTCCGACGCCCGGTTCCTAAAGGTGTGCATCGCTTACACGCGGTTTCTAAGACAGCCGGAGGTTGACCAGGGTGAGTCGGGAGGGAGTCCTGGGTCCGAGGCGGCCTTGAAAGTGTTTAGGCACATGGCCGAGCTCGGGATCGGTAAAGTGCTGGCTGTGTTTTACACCGAGTATGCCCAGCTATTGGGGAAGCTGGGCGATACTGCCGCTGCGCGTAAGGTTTATGAAGATGGCATCGCGCGTAACGCCCGCCCGCGCGAGCGGCTACTGCGATGCTACCGCGAGTACATGGACCAGAGTCGGCACCAACCTGCTAACGCCAGCAGCGGCGGGCCGTCAGCGCAACCGGTAAGTGGTGTGGTGTGTCAGGACGCGGTCGAAAATGCTCTACACGTTCCTAATACCTATTGAGCCCTACGCTGCTCTAAACATTTCCCAACTGACCCGTAGCTTCCCCATACGCCTTTGTTATTACTGGTTACCAGTCTCCAGACATGACCGGCCAGGCCAAGTCAATATCATCACCCCGTGAACCACCGAGTGCCGTCGACAACAAAGCTCGCCGCCCCGAACGCCTCTCGCTAAATCAAGACCTATTTTATGCTGGCGGTAGGGAGCTTTCCTTGGAGGAATACCGGGCCCGTCACTCGCGCTACCAACCCGGTAAACTTCCACCGGTACCACTTCATACCAACTCCATCATGGGCCCACCTTTGTCGAACCTTGCTGTTCCTTCCGCTGCCAACCGGTCGTCCAAACCGCCCGATCCGGATATCACGGCCAAGCTCAACTGTCTCGATATTGTCGAGCTACCGCCCAGCTCCCGCAAGGTGGTCACCCAGACTCCGGTCCAGTACATGGTCAAGCTGCACGACTCGGACGACGAAGACCGCCCGACCGACGCCACCCCATTCCGTCGGAAGCGCGGTAAGGGCCCCGGCGCGGCTTCACCGACCATCAATACCAAGGCCGCCGAGGCTGAGATGTACGAAATCTGGAACCAGCCCCTCAAGCGCGATGACTCAGACGACGATGGAGGTGACGACCTGGTGTACCCGATTGCCGGCGCCCAACCACCACCACCGTCGTCCGCAAGACCAACCGCAGCCCACCCAACCCCACGAGCACCATTCAATGTCTTTACTGACGAGAACGCCGTGGATTCTCGCCACGCCACTCCGGCCGTCCGACGGCCCCTCGCCGCCTCATCAGCTCTAGCCACGCCCGGACCGTCCAACGACCATCTCCCCGGCACATCTGATTCCTCCTCTGGAGACGAGAACTATCTGGCCAGTGCTGCAGAAGAAGGCCCGCCACCCGCGCCCCTCCCTGCATCGCTGCCACCGCCGCGGTCCGTGGCCAAGATGGCCATCTTTTGCGACGGCGCTGGTCCCAGTACTCCACTGGCCGCTGCCACCCGGACCCCAGCTGTCTTCCGTCCAGCCCGCCCTGGACTCAATACCCCAGCTAGCGTGCTCCAGCCCAAGGCCACCCCGGCCATCCCAGCGCTCCGGCCCCGGCCGTTGCCCGACCCCACGCCGCTTCATCACAAGCCCACGGCCTTCCCGGTCTTCCGTGACGAAGTGGTCGATTTGAAATCCTCCGACCACGATGCTAGCAGCTCGGGCGGCCCGTCATCCCAGCAACGACCGTTCACAATGTTTGACGAAGGGGCCGCAACAGGTGGTAGTGATGAGAACGCATTGGATTTTGGTCGTCCGCGGTCCCTCGCCGCGTTCGACGGCGGCCACGATGGCATTACCGATACCCCACACGCCCTCCGCCAAGCCCTTTATCCGAGTCAAGCCGACCATACCATGTCCACCATCGCCCCGCTGCGCACTAACGAGTCGGCTTACTCGTTCCGCACTTCGCTCTCCGACCTCGAATCCAGCATCGATCCGCCCTTCGACGGCCTTTGGACGGCCAAGACGGGTATCCAAAAGAGCCAGCCCTTCCCACTCGACGACGGGGACGCGGGCAATCCGTTCCGGCTAGCCCAGCGCCCACCCAGTCGATCGAAAAGTCGCGGCAGCGGGTCCAAAGATGACGATGCAGCTGCCCCGACCCGCCGCCGACGGGCCTCATCAGCCGCCCGACCTAAAGATCCGGAGCCACCCGAGGAGCTCCGCCCGCTCGTCCCGCACGTGTACCAGGCCTTCCAGACCACGCTGCGCACCCTTCCAGGGTTCCACGACTTTACGCACCTGACCTGTCATCAGGCCGCCCGCATTCGCAAGCTGTGTTTAAAGCGCGGAGGCCGATTCGGCGGACCGGCCGGCGGAGTTGGTCGTGGCGGTACCACACAGGCCCTCACGCGGGCCCGGTTCGATCACGATGACCTCAGTATGAACACTGAAATGCTCGGCCAGGAGCTGGGAATTGTGGAACTTGGTCCACACCAATATACGGTCGAGCGCAAATTGGGCGAGGGCGGTGAGGCGGCCGTGTATCTGGTTACCGATCTCGAGGCCGTTGAAGCCATGGATTGGGACGGCGACGATGACGACGACGATCATGACGTCCATTTGACCGATCAAGCTAGTGTCAAGGCTGGGGCCGTCAAACGGTCAAACCCGACGCCTGTCGATCCCAACCTACCGGAAGCCCCGCAGAGTATCTACCGTGCCCTCAAAGTCGAGGTTGGCGGCACACCTTGGGAATTCTTTATTCTCGGCCAGCTACATCGCCGCCTCGACCCCATACCGGCCGCCTCGGTCGTCCGGGCGACCCAGTGCTACACCTTCCGTGATGAGAGCTACCTGGTCACCCCGTACCACGAGCACGGAACCCTCGTCGACGCCATCAACGCCTGGCGAATCGATCCTCTCACGCAAAAATCCCTACCGGCGGCCGCCTTTGAAGGGGCTGGTAGTGTCGGTGGCGGCGGGGTCGGCCGCATGCCGGGCGGGGGCGGCAGCGACACTGGCGTTGAGGAAATGTTGGCCATCTACTTTATGGCCGAGCTCCTACGGACAGTCGAGGCCATCCACCGCGCCAATGTGGCCCACACCGACCTGAAGCCTGATAACGTTATGCTACGATTCGATGGCGCCGGGAGCGGCGGCCTGGCCTACGGCGCTGAAGGTACCCTGGCCAGCGGAACGCCGTATAAATTGGGTGGATTCGGGGCCACCCCAGCCACGGGAACGGTGCTCGGTCGGTGGAACGCGCAGTACTCACCGCAGGGCCGTGAGGGATGGGGCGGCAAGGGCATCCTGGTAATAGATTTCGGCCGGGCGATCGATCTGGCGTGTCTGCCAACCGGCGGTGGGACGGTGCTGCAGCATACGGACGGATTCCATACAGCGGTGCAACGGCGGTACCGCCAGTCCGGTGGTGACGACGGCCCGGCCGAGGCTAACGGTTCTAACCTGCCGTCCCGGCCCTCCTCCACGGAGAATGACACGGCGGGTCCAGCTGCCAGTGCTCGTCCGCGGTCCCGCTCCCGCTCCCGACCCCGCGGCCTTAACGACCGTAAAACCAACGCGGCCTTCGCCACCACCGACCTTTGTCATCGTATCCGCAAGCTCCAACGTGACAGCCTACCACCGGACTCCCCGCTCCTCGCTGCCGTGGCACCAGCCGTCCCAGTTCATAATGCTTGGGTGTTTGAACTCGACTACCTGGGCCTCGCGGGGATCGCCCATGCCCTGTTGCATGGCCGCTACTTGGACCGACTACAGTCCGTCCGGTCCCCCGACTTGATTAATCCGACCTCCCTAAATGCCACGCCTTACCCGCTCGTCATGCCCATTGCTTCCCTGAAACGCTACTGGCAGGTGACGTTATGGACGGATCTGTTCCGGTTCCTATTGAATCCAGCCATCGTTGGGCCCATCCTCCTCGCCCGGGCCAATAACAACCCGAGTGGCTTACCAGGGGTAGCTGGTTCGTTTGCCAACGCGTCTACTGCGTCAGCATCGTCGTCCTTGTTATCCAGTACCGACGAGTACGGCGGGCAAGGTGCGTCGGTCGATACCACTCCGCGGCCGCTCACCCGTACCGAAGGGTGCCAATGTCTGGCCCTCCTGCGGCGACAGTTTGAAAAGTACCTGATTGGTAATTCTCACCATAGCAGCAAGAACCTCAAGACCCTGCTCAAACAGCTGAACTTGCGGGTTCACGAGCTGCTCAAGCGAGCCGCGTAGGTACCAGCCTCGACGTAATATGTAGAATGAAGGTCAAATATAGGAAAGGATCGTGCTATACCATGGCACAACTTGTAGTATTAAATATCCATTGACGGCTAAGAGGTAATTAAAACCGACATCGATGTTGCACACTGTTGAAAAAATTAAATGTCTCTATTGCATCATTGGTGTGTATACTACAATAAATGAAATACATAGTTGTCTAGCAAAGCGATGTGTTGATCTGTACGAGGGGCGTAGGGTGGTGCACTGGTGATCTTCCCCGAGTATCAAGTACTCTACAGGCCATTCCTTGACCAGATTGCGTCCAGCCGGGGGGTAATGGGTGGAAGCTAAGACGAGTACTATATCGTGTGCCCCTTTCTGAGCGAGACTTTCAATGACGAAGAGGCTCAGATTTGATCGCTGCAATTTGAAGGTCTATTAAACACAACATACCATGGTATAGTAATGGCGTGGGCTTCGTATTGTGAGCCCAGAGTATATTTCAACCTGTGGCTAGTGGAAAGAGGAGAGATGTAGTAGCAACTATAGCGGGAATAACGGGTAGCTTCCCCTGTGAAACCTAACACGATTTTCATTGACGTGGTGGATGCAGGATAATGGACCTAACCAGCCGCAGTTATAGGTTTCCACTACTACCTTGGCAAGACATACCAGGAACTGTTTACGTCCTATTGTATGACTATCGCGTGATTCTTAGCTACATCGTGATTTAGTTGTAAACGGCAATGGCGCTATAGTGCGTTCTGGTACCCTTCAGCGTGAAAGACGGAGGTAAAATCCAACTAGCCCAGGGCCGAGTGGGCGGCAAAACAGGCTGGCAAGGTCAATAAATAATTTACTTGGCGTTCCTTTGCAGCCATGGACGAGAAGAGAGCGCTGCAAGACATTACGAGTTGAGGTGTAACTTGTATTGACGGCGTCGTTGGCTAGCGCCCTACCCATCGCTTTATATCGTCTCTTTCTCCAACTTTAAGGTTTGTGGTGCCCTAAACCATTGATCCGGTCAGTTGTGGCATCTCGACCTCATTCCCACCTTCGTTAGCCTATCCCCACATTCGATATTCCCTTGTAGCGACGCCAACCTTCCTGATCTACCGGATGGCGTCTTCTACTTTGACAGGCGTCCCCTCCTCTATCCTTTTAGGGCTCTACTTCCCTCATTATTCTTCTTACTGATCCGGCAGTCGCGCAGCTGCCTTCTCATTATTCTTTGGGGCCAGCTCCGCCTTGCACTATCGTTCCGGGATTCTATTCTAATCCAAGGTGTAGCTACTACGCTGGATGCTGGACATCCTTTGCTATTGAAGACCCTCTGGGTCGCTACTAATAAACGATAGCTTATCCAACATCACCAGTTTCCACCTTTATCATTTCACTCTTTTGTAAGTCACTTCAGTGGATTAACCTTTTACCTCTTAGTTTTTAACCGTAGCGTCCTCTAGGGTAGTTTTCCCTACGACAGTAGGACAAAATGTACTAAACTACGAAAAAAAAAACTTTAACTTCAAACGGGGGTTGGGGGGTTATTGTCTGGATATATTCTGTCGTTTATTGTATGGCGACCGTTAGGTCTTTTATACTTGAATGATGGCCAACATCAACCAAGTAACTAGCCAGCCTGGACTAGGGGAATCCAGGACGACAGGCCGTGGCGGGACCGGGCGCCGGCATGAATAGAAGGGCGGCTAGGTAGCCGCCAAAGCAAGGGTAGAGAAAGGAAGGTCCTAGAAGGATAAGAGGCGGCGGCGCCAGTGAAGAAGGCGCTTTCAATAATCAGGAAGATTGAATGCCTATCGGAAGGATATATGGAAAGTAGGTAGACGAGGGGGGGATAATAGATATGGGTAAAAGCCTGAAGCCAGGATAATGTAGACTACCAAATAGGTAGGCCATCATTGATCGGGATCAAGCTATGACATGGGGTGCGTGGAGGCGGGAATGCAGCATCAATCAATGCTTCAATGAGATTATATTGTGAAGGCATTTCCATTGACCACTTTTGGTAGATTCATAATTGTTGTAGGGAAAACTACCCTGGAGGAAGCTACGGTTAAAAACTAAGAGGCAAAAGGTTAATGAACTGAAGTGACTTACAAAAGAGTGAAATGATAACGGTGGAAACTGGTGATGTTGGATAAGCTATCGTTTATTAGTAGCGACCCAGAGGGTCTTTTATAGCAAAGGATGTCCAGCATCCAGCGTAGTAGCTACAGCTTGGGTTAAGAGCGAACCAAAAGGACAATAGTGCGAGGCAGGGCTAGCGCCCAGGCGAATAAAAAGGCAGCTACCAAGCTACCGCATCAGCTAGGAGGAAGAAGGCTGATGGAACTAAAGCCCTACATAGATGGAGGCGGAGGCACCTGTCAAGGAGAGGACGCCATCCAGCAGATCAGAAAGGTTATCATCGCCATAGTGGAGCATCAGATATAAGAAGAAGGCGTATAAGGAAGGGAGCAGTTTAGGTAAAAGGAAAAGAGAGCTGGAAGTGCTACAGCTGATCGGATCAGTACTTTAGGGCACCACATCATCCAATCCACAATCCACACCCCAGTTTGAGCTCAACGCTTATTATCCGTTTATAGGCGAGTTAACGCCTACCACACAAGCCGCCACCATTCTGTGGCTAACGTCTGTAAGGCATAACAATCCCAATAGTGCGTTAGATAGTTAACTAAAGTCCTCTACACCAATGCAGGATAAGACTTTTCTGATAGACATCAAGGCCATCTCATAAAAAGAAGTATAGTTTGCATGAAAATTTAGCAATCATATTTTGCATATATAAGATGCTGGTATTCGGCCCCAATTAAAGCCAAAGTAACGATCTTAATTCATTTATTTACTACAAAAAGCTTAACCGTAGATATGGACAGTGGTTGTTTGACTAGATGTCGTGATGTGGTTATCTTGCGCCCTTATTTTTGACCGGGTGGACCAGAATCTAGCTAGATGTATCGAAAAGTTTCACTCTTCGCTGGGACAAACAGGATAGGGACATCGGATAGACAGGCTGTGGAAGGCAGCTATCACCCTATATTTACAGGGCCCAATAGGTTGCCCCACTTCGTTTACAGTGGCGTTTTCGCAAAACTCATAAGCTGAGGTCCTCATGATATGGCCGCAGGTATAACTGAGGTAGATCAGGCGGCACATGTTAGGCTAATTAACGTGGGGCAATGGTGTAAATGAAGACGGTGAAAATTAGCAGAATGTAAATGGGGTCGTTCTATATAAGGTATACAGAGGCGTGCCGGTGGAAGTGATGTATACCACATAATCGTACATGGAAAAGATGACGCTTTATACTAGTTCAATTTCTGGCTTGGCTAGGGTAGCCCCAAGTATACCCATCCCAAGCCCGGTATTAATGAAAATTGGTATTGATAGAAGGGTGTGGTATAGGCCACTACCATTTATCAGTGATTTATGCTTATCAATTAGAGCAATGACTTGGATACGGCGGACGCTAGACTGAATTTTGTTACATGTCCCCCCTCCCTACGTGCTGATACATCAGGCTGCTGCCATCAGCCCTGGTGGTAGGCGGTCGGTCACCCCCATGTCACTCCATCAATCAGTTTTCTGGCGCTTGTAGACTCGGCACCCTTTAAAACACGATGCCCAAGGTGAAATCCTGTGAGCAGACAAGCTGCAGCCTGATCCAGGCCAGGCCCAACCCTCTAACCTGGCCAGCCAGCAGCACTAGTGGTAGACTGGGATATCTGGTAGGCTGAAGTTCTGCATCGAGGATTTCCCATGGCGGATGAGATGTTTCCATAATGTACACAAAGGGGAGAGAGAAGGCAGCGAGAAGGGGGCACTAGACCACATGTGTGCGGTCCGTAGGTACTCTGCTGTAAGTTTTGTGGTTTTGACGAGAAGTCGGATTGAAACCACGGAAGAGAGGCCACGCGTAGGAAGCCGCCCAAAATGGAAGATGTACGTCACGGAAGGATGACGCCCATGGTCCGTTGGCTGGCAGGGGTAAGTCATAGGTGGTACTTCTCGGTTGTTCCGATGAGCCTAGTTGTATACCGCTGCGGGGGCCCTTTAGTCTCACATTTCTGCCAGCCTTAAGTAATATATCACTTGCAATGCTATCTTTGCTAGACTTAGTTTACTGATACGAATTTATGATGCCTCTAAATGGTCCAAGACATTTGAGAGAGAAGTCCGATAAAGTTCTATGTTGCAACGGAGGCAGCGTAGTGGCGACGTTAGAATACGATAGTATAGTAGAGAGAAGATAAACGAGCGAGGGGCTTAGGAAGAAAACTGTTTTCTACAAGTACCAGACAGCACAAGAGAGTTAGTGGCAGACGGGGGTTTAGTCCGAGAGAGGCTGGGGTCGTCGAGTTGCTACAGTCGAATTTCATGTGCAAGCTGTTAGGTCGCCTTGTTAGTTGGTAGTTAGAGGTGTATTCGTAGTTGGATGGAAATCCTCATGTACTGGGAAAGCAACCGAGATAGAAACCAGGAAGGGCAGCGGGGGGCGTAGTGGGAGCAGCGGTGGAGTGCGTGGTTTATGGGTACCACAGTAGTAGTTTATTGAGAAATGGACTGAAGGGCTTTATATTTACTTAGGGTGCACAATGACGACCTTTTAACGACTCATTGGGTAGCCTTTTGCCACAGGGAGAGTTGTACTAAGGCTTGGTGTAATTGTTTTGTGGGCATTGGTACCTACGGTTGCCTAAACGACCTCACATCACGACATGCACAAGCTGGTAAGTCACTTACAACACACCTACTCTTTCCCCAGTCACTCGTACACACCGGCAAGGAAAATGGCCAGTTTCTACTTCTTACCCTTCCGTACCTTATCACGGCCATCTAGGCCCCTCCTCCTTTTTTTGTAGCAATTCTCGTTGTCGTAGCCTAGAACCCTGCCCCCCTGACCCGTATCCCAAGTGAGGCCAGTCGGCTGCCTCTCCAACCCAGACAGAGCCACCCAGCCTTGGTGGCTGCGCGTTATAGTTGCTGGTTAATGAAAAGTATATCTTCCTATCCGCACGGTGGCCCCACCCTTCCATCGCCGTCATTATCCAAACAGAGTGCCGCCTTCGACTCCTTCCAGGGCCTTGTCTTCTTTTCTTCTTTATTCCTGATCTAATGACCACCAACTGTTCCCCTTATTCCTGTTGGCCCCCGGCCCCGCCCGTACTGTCATCCTGGACCTCTCCTGGGTCCAGCCAAGTAGCCGTTGTGAATGATACCGGCTATTGTTTGAGCTTTAAAGACTTACCGTCGCTATTCAATACATGGCAGTCATCACACCGTCTACGATTCGCACCACCAGTTAAGCTTAACGGCTAGTATTGTTTACTTGTTAAGTTTACACCTACCACGCAGCCTAACCGGGCTCTACTGCAAGCTGCTTCACCACAAGCTTGACACGGTTAGCCCACTTTCACATGGGCCACTGCTTGCTCCAAAACGCAAGCAGATTAGACCATCCCGTGTATACAACTGATGAACCTAAAGGGCGCATGCTTCAGCCCGTGCTAGAGTTGATGATGCATCAACGAGCCAACGGGTAGACATATCGGACTTGCCACGCTTCCCCTACCACCGTGCAGGCAGTTCTATGTAGAGACCGAAAGTTGCATACCACCATCCACCATTGGTCTCCCCATGACCTCAATGACGGGCAACAACACCCATAGCTGGATTGTAGGATCGGCTGCCTAATGGACTCCGCTGCTGCCGGTGATTGCCTTCCGGTTGCCACAGCGTCCAGTGACGCCACCTGAGGCCATCGTCGCGGGTCACCCGTTAGCAGTAGCCGGCTGTAATTGTGACGGGGTACTCTACACTATATCTCCGACTCCCTCACCCATTCAAGCTTTGCTATCAGATTAACGATACTTACCCGTCCCAATGACAACCAATATATCCCAGTAGATCTGATACCACGGCCGTCATTCTGCCACCTTCATCTTCCGTTAGGTCATTGGTACTGTAGGATTTCCAAGGTCTAGGTCTCCGGAAGGATCTTCCCGATACCCCTTATCCATCCTGTATATCTCGTCTGGTGGTCGAGTTGCAGCTATGCGCCACTAAAGGGGTAACGCCGATCATATTTTTTGGTGGTTCTGCTTAATCGAATGCCTTTCGTCCATCTGCCATGTCATTCAAGTTAAGCTTCCTGGCAGCTACTTACACTTGACTCATTACAGAATCATATGTTGGTGGAGTCTCTGTACGAACCAGGGCGCTCTGAATTCGCTTAGACTATGGAGCGCATTGGACGCTAACCTAGAGATGTCATGGCCTACTATATTACATGCCTAACCCAATACGACCACACCGCCAGCTATTGGTATGGTTCGGTATTTTCCCAGAGGAAAAGCTATCCGCAGTATTTATGGCGCGAGTTGCATGGCTATCCCCATCGTTTTCCAAGCCCACCAGGCACAGGGGCGGTGTCAAGGATACTACCAAGCATTGATTGATAGACAATTCCATACCAGAAATGCCGGAATGATCATCAGGATGCTTTGACAATCCTGGGACACCGTACAGGACTGCTATAACACGTTAGAGGGTCAGTTTGGGCCATTGGAGGACTGGCGAACTTAAAATCCAAACAGAATGCTGCGTGCGGGCTGTTCCACATGATCCTTATCAACGATGAACGGCTCCGTCGGGATCGGGAAATCAGCGCCGGTGGGACCGAATCTGTAGTCGGGGACGGTGCTACTGTCCACTGACTCCAAGCTATTCCGTTGCTCGGGGATCAGATCGTCCGTGTTTGTACGCACATAAAAGTGTATCTTTTTACCAATACGCGCAAAATAAAAGTAACGGGTATCGTAGAAATGATACTTGCACCCGGGGAAGTTCATTTTTCGACTACCCGGATAAGCGCGCCGGAGGACTTCGTGGGCAGTAGCTAGGCCGAGTTCGTCTGCGCACAACTGCTGATATGAAGGTAAATCTTCAAGTACCGATTTCAAGGAGGAGGTCAACTCTTCACGGGTCTCATCCCTCATGGGTAAGGTGTCCGAAGATGGCCATTGGGGGACCGTTGGCTCCTCATCAGTGGTAGTTACGTAGCCAGCCTCGAGCAGCAGCATGCCTACGATTTTCGAGTATTCATTATTCCACATTAGTGGCTCGTCTTGCACGGAC
Source organism: Tieghemiomyces parasiticus (assembly GCA_027575765.1). Taxonomy (NCBI): domain Eukaryota; kingdom Fungi; phylum Kickxellomycota; class Dimargaritomycetes; order Dimargaritales; family Dimargaritaceae; genus Tieghemiomyces; species Tieghemiomyces parasiticus. The sequence continues at coordinate 11,449 of JANBPT010000109.1, read as the reverse complement.
TTGGTGAATTCCACAAGACTATCTAGACGCCCCTCCTTGATCATGAAGGCAATTACCTGCTTGGCTAGTACCTCATAAAGAGGGGATTGAATATCCAACCCTGATGCCCCCATATAACTTGAGCAAGCGTCCCGAGTCATGAAAATGAAAGAATATGGGTCTTCGATTTGGCTAGCCACTTTTCGGACTATAGTTGCTTTCTTACACCGTCCTATGAACTTTAAGATTGCCTCGGTTTCTCCCTGGTACGCAGCCAGAAGGATCGGGTAGACTGGTCCGTGAACGTGCGGTATAAAATTGCTCAGGTCGATATAGCGGAAACGGTCACCAACATAGCGCACGAACGTATCTATAACATCGGTATTGGTGTAACTGATGTCTGTGTGGGTCAGATCCAAGCGTTCAGTAGCATCCATTGTTACAACAAGGTAAGTCTTAGCGGCCTCGAAGATATCAACGTACGGTTTGATAAGGGCGACGATATGGGGGATACTAGATTTCTCATCCAGTGGCTTCCCATGGCAGGACTGTCCGTTAGCAAGGCCCAATTCGACAAGCGTCTAAAATTTAGAACGTACGATGGAGGCAATCAGCGACAACCGGGGTTTGCAAACAGGTTAGGTGCCCAGTGCGTTTAGATTACCCACTTATTGTAGCCCAGTAGCTCTGAGCAAAAAAAAAACCCCCGTTTTATCCGCATTAAGTGGACTGTTAGGGTATGGACTATACTGGTAAGTCAGAACTATATGCCACCATCTAGGAAGGTGGCACAATATAAGCTGCAGCGGGGTGTCTTTGCCCGTACACTCACCTTGGCGATCACTGTCGCAGGTCGGCGCCCAGATTGTTGGGAAAAGAGCAGGTCTGCATTCATCAGCCTGGCATAGCTGGAGTGGGGCAGATGCTTTGCCACTCGATACCTTAGCTCGGCCGGAAGCTTTTTGTATGGGGGGGATTTAGGCCGATTCTTTGCAGGAGTGGCCTGGACGCCGGAATGACCTTTTTGCAATAGCAAAACCAGGAAAGGGCTCGCAGCAAGCCAGGCCAGGGTCGATTACAGTTGCATGGTGAGACGATAACGGGGCGGGAAGTGACAGGGGGACGAGGTCGCTTAGCGGCGACAAGACTGCAGGTTGATGCGGAAAGAGGTGAGAGGTAAGGCTAGTTTGAAAGGGCGGAGGTGGGGCAGCGTTTTATATCGAGTCGAGGGACGAGGGTGCAACACGCTCGGAGGGGGGAAGGAATTGGGACGCAGAGGAGGGGAGGTGACGAGAAACCGTCAGGCAGAGTCGGACGGCCAGAGGGAGGAGAAAGTATCCGAGGTGGCTGAGCTGGGTAACCCTGGCGGCGACAGGTCCCACGCATGTGTAACCACATGACCAATAGCCACCACCCTCGGGTTTTCATTGTCATATATCTAGATGGTATTATCAACGAAGGCGAGGTCAGCCTACATAGCGGCAATAAAACTCCTCGTCTTCATGCAGCCCACAGAGCCGGCCAATCTACCAACGCCCTACCCGGGAAGCCATTACCAGTTGCCAAATGTCTTGACCCAGAGGAATAGGCTGGCAGTACCATGTCTGTCGCCTCGACTTGTAGCCAGCGGTGGGTTGAACTGAGCGAGTGCGCTTGGCAGAGAAACCTCACCAGAAAGCCGCCGACGTGTCGGCTACCCAGCATGAAAGAAAATCACACTACCAGCATGGCCGAGGGCATTTAACACGGGAATGAACAAAAAGTCCTGCCATTGCGTCCAAGATCCCTGGCGCAGACGGCTCCCTCCTCCCTGTCTCATTGCTACTGACTCACAGCACGAATTTTCTGAACTTCTGTGATCCTTGTCACACGTCCGCTTCGGACCCTGTAGTACACCCCTCCTTCTCCAGCTCACCCCCTCTGCACCCCTCTGCACCCCTCTGCACCCCGCTGCTCCTCCCGCCGTCCCCCTCCTGCTGCCCCCGCTGTTGGTGTCCCCCAGCGCCTCAGCTCGGACCACGGCTGGCATTTCGGCACCGGTAGCTCGTCCCAACGACATGACACCCTGTAAGTCCCGCCTCGATTGCTTCCTAAGCGCCAATATCGTCAAGAAACCAGACGAATGAATCATGCTTTACCTAATGGTATAGCGTAGGAAGCTAATCGGTCAAGGCTGACTGGAGGTCATGTCCCACCTGCTGGATAGCACGCCTTCCCTTGCGAGGCTTTCGAGACACAAAAGACAGGTGCTGTGGTGTCAATGGCAGAACGAAAGGGGCAATACCAACCCCTCCTTCGCCTCGAGGTCCAATGGTATCGGGTAATGAGGCCCTCTGCGCCGACGGGAGTGCTAAGGAGGCGGATAATAAATTGAAAGAGAGAAGGTGCTCAGCTAAATATACGCCGGGCTTCCCGTCAAAGGTGCTGACAGGCCGCCGTTTAGTTGGCGTTGGCCTGAGCCAATTTGCATCTGGCTGAGCACATTGCTAGGCGTTGTTTACCAGATATCTCACTAGGGCCAGGGATGGTGTTGTTATTACTATAGATAATCTATAAAGCCTGTGTCAACCCATTCCTGCATGGTGATCAGTTCATACGGTCACCGTCACCCTGTACCACTCGGCGAGCTCATTCTAGCCGGTTATCAACGTGGGATCTAAAGCCCCTTGGCGGGAGCTTGGCAGACCTTTGTCGGCTGGCGTCCATGGCCGCCTCCAATGCGGCTACTTTCTTGCTGCACAGCCACGGTTTGACATCCCTGAGCGGCCTGAAGCCGCAGGGGGCTAGCCGAGAACTGTAGGGAGGGGCTGGAAGAAGTTTGTCTCGGGTGCTGTATATGGAGGCTCAGGTGGCTGTGGTGCAATGTGGTGGTGTATACGAGTTGGTATGATTGTGGGAGGGGGAGGTGATGGGCCCAACCTCCCGCGTGATCTTCCCCAGGCCTGGAGCATGAGTTCCAACTCGTACCGTATGTAGTGGTCGGAAAAGACCTTGTCACGGAGAGGCTTGACTCCCAGGTTAAACAGACAGCCTTTGGTAAACAACTTTTTGGCATACCCTTGGACATGGCAGACCCCAGCGGATCTAGGTTGGGACAGTGCCATTGATTTTTACAAGACATCACCTTTGGCAATCAGAGTCGGCAGATAGATAATAAAAATCTACCCAGGCCTCGTCACAAGTGACGATGGAGTTCAGCAGGTACCAACTGACTTCCTCGAATGCCTCCAGTAAATCGGTGAGTAAATGTACTCACTGGTGACGCTGGTCGTCGGTGAGGTTGTGGGGGATCCAGCAATTGAAGTAGCTGTGCAACCCCAAGTCCCTGCGTAGGACATTGCGCATGGTACTAGGGGAAGTATGACAGGCCCAGGCCAGCTGCTCAGCAGTCAATCGAGGGTCTTCCTTTAGCCGTTTTAGGATCACATCCCCACAATATCTACCAATGTCATCTGATAGGCAGCCAGAACGAGGGTCGGCTTCAAAAGAGTGGTGACCGGTGTGAAAGCAAGCCAGCCAATTATAGATAGTGGAGTGGCTAGGGGCAGCGAAGCCCAGCTTGGAAGTCAAAACATTAAAAATATCATCTGCCTTGCGGCCCTCCAGATAGTAATCATAAATAAGGGCCCATACATCACGCCTGGCTAACTTGGGTGGGGTGGGGGAGGGGGTTTGAAAAATAGACATGATGGATGGTTAAAAAAGCAAGCTGTGAAGTCAAAAATGGTTCAATCCTGGAGTGGTTTACACCAATCGACTCAGCATCATTGACTCTCCTAAGTTCTATCCAAACCACTGCGAACTGTGACCTCCAGCTTAGAATTCTACGATGATTTTGTTTCACCTGTATCGTTAATAACTCCAACTGGCGCCATACACCCATCTTTATGGCCTGGGAAGAACATACGTGTTCGTAATGCAAATAGAGGAGCCAGCCGGTTTCCTTACCGCCCCCCCCCTCCCGAACCTCAAACCTTAGCCCGGTAGATTGACTTGAGGCTGGGGAAAGGGTTGTCCTTACTTAGGACCAACATGCCCTGTTCGTGGGCCATGTAACCCTTGACCAACCCCTTGTAAATCATGCCGGCTAGGAGACACTCGACCTCGGCGAGGTCGCTCTCGACTCCGACGGTGCGGAGGGCCGCCTGGTAATGGGTGAAGGGTAGCCTGGTGGTCCGGTCGGCCACCAGGTAGGTCTTCTTCAGTAGCGTGCGGGCGGCAAGGACGCGCGCCTGTTCGAGGGCGAGGTAGGTTTCTTTGCGCAGGAGGTAACCTTCGTTCAGCTGAAGGGCGGTGTCGTACAGGCTAATGTCCCCAGTGCGGATGGCTAGAGCGAACGGCTGGTAGATGGGTTTCAGACGTAAGTAGCGGCCTAGGAGGGACGCGGAAGGGAGGACACCGCGATACAGGTAGGTCGGGATGAGGTAGGCCAGGATGCGTTCCTTGTTGGCCCGGCTGTCGTAACGGCAGTGCTCAAAGGCAAACTGGAGGCTTTCCTCGGCCGCCTCGTAGTTGCCGTTGTAAAAATCAAGGAGACCCGTGTAGTATTTAAACCGCACCTGGTGGGCCAGCGGGAATTCGGAAAAAGCGGGCAGCTCGGCCATCTTCATGGACCGCAGGACGTTAGTGCACAGATGACGGGTGTGTAGCCGGAAGTATTGCGCGAAGAGGAGACCAGCCAGATAATACGTCCCCCACTTGCGCGAAGTGTGGAGGGGATGGCGGTCGGTAGTGCAGAGCGAGAAGGTCCGGTTGATGGTCCGAGTGGCGTCCTCCAACCTACCCGTCTTCTGGCCCGCCTCTACGAGTTGCTGGTCGGCCTGGGGTAGGATAATCGGGTAAGAGGTGAGTGAACACGATAAAGGTGAAGGGGGAGAAGGGTAAATAGCTAGCATGCGAAGGCATCAGTCAGAATCAAGTCACTGTCCGTAGAATTATGTATTTACCTTGACCGAGAGATGGTAGAGTTGTCGGTTGGTTATGTAGACGACCGGCAGGATCCAGCGGTCGCAGCTGACTAACATCCGGTTCAATATGCTGATGAGTACAAAGCGCAAGTCCCAAAATTAAAGTACGGATATGGTAGGACAGGGTGGTGCCATATAAGGCGGCCGGGTTAGGTATGCCGTTATAATCATTTCGTCTGGCAGGCAATTGCCTTCCCCTAACTGCACATGGACTGGGGGGCCTGTGTATTCCCGCTTCTCCATTACATGGGTTTACGTACCTGACGACCCCATGAAACTGCGTGTAGGCCTCAACGTGATCCGCACTCTCGAGGGCGGCCAAGGCTGAAAACAGGTTGGTCAGGAGCTCATCCCAGGGTTTGGGCATAGTGCGTACGAACCGCAAGTGGTAGTTGGTTTGGGTTTCGCGGCAGTCAACGTAGCTGCTGCGTACCCGGGCCTCTTCGAGGCTGATATAGCCGCAGACCTTGGCGCCATCGTGGACGCTGAGGTGCTTTTCGACCTTCTTTAGGTAAGTGGGGAACTTCATGATGGCACAGACAGAGATCAGTCGGCAGCGGCGGGGGGGATTGCTGTGGAGTAAGGGGAATAGGGTGGGTTTAGGACAGGGCAAGATGGCGATGAGGTAGTGGTAAACGATCAAAATCAACGACGCTGCCGAATGGCCTACAGATCGTGGGCACTCCAGGGCATGGCGGGAATGGAATAGAATGTCCAATTCCGATTTGTCGGTCTTTTCTTTCCAGGTTTACAATATGACCAGTAGGTCGCCCGGGTCCGTGGACTCGGTGATCGCCGCTGGCCTCTCCAAGCTGACCTGGGTAAGGAAGGTGCACACTAGCCAACTGGAAAAGACAGCAATTGTACATAGGGCCCGGGTCACTACCCAACACCCTCTCCGCGAGCCCTGCTCATTTCGTAGGTGTTAAACATTGCATTCCTCACCTGATCCTACTACTACTGGCCACCCACCACGATCATTTTCCCTCGTCACCAACAGTACATCCAGCACTCACGCCATCAGTCCAGCCCCTGTACGCCGACAATGTCGACCAGCCGCATTGAAAATGGCAAGGACATAATCATTTCCCTGCCGCCGCCAGACCCCAGCAAGCCGGATCGCCCGGTGGACCCAGTGACAGGAGAAATCAACTGGGACTGCCCGTGTATGCAAGGCTATATCCACGGTCCCTGCGGCGACGCCTTCCGTACCGCCTACAGCTGTTACATCGAGGCCAGTTCGAGTGAGGACGCCATGGAGCAGTGCACCGACAAGTTCCGGACCATGCAGGCGTGCTTTGACCGGCACCCGGAGTTTTACCACGAGGATCCCAAGGACGACGAGGACGAGGAGAGTGCAGGCGACGGGCAAACTCTTGGCGGGGCCGGCGTGGGGGCCAGAATAGAACAATCCGATAGCGAGGACGCGGACTCGGCTGTAGAACCTACACCTGCCACTTCGGCTACCGGATCGTTGGGCACGGACAGCCCAGGTGACGAGACGCGGTCAGCTTCCACCATAGATTCGACATCGGACAGGTCGGCTTCCTAGAGAATAGCAAACCACACTTAGCGGACCGGACGGGGGGGGTTTGTTTGGGACTCGCTTGCCCTTTTCTTTTTAATTTCTTTGCGCGCCCCACGTTCAATCTCGCCGTGCCGTGCACGCTATAACTCACCCTGCACAATAAAATAACGACTGCCCTGCTACGAAAGATATCTACTTATTACCAGTCACTAGATAATCTACAGTCCGTGGCCGGGCTACTTGGGAACTGCCAAGTATCCAAGTGAAGTCTGGACTGCCCGTGGATGGGCCGCACCGACTGGGGAGGGGGGGGGGCTTGAAAGCTTACGACCGCAACGAACTGTCATTCTATTTCACTCATTGCGGACGGCCGCGTAGGGGGGGGGGGCGGCTCTATCCCTCCCCTTCTATTGTCATCGCATATCCCCTATTCAACACGGCCATGGTTACACCACCAACGAGTAGCACACCGCGGAAGAGGGGCTGCTTATTCGACAGGCTATGCCCACAACCACTTCTGTGAAACCGCTTGCACGACTCTGAATCCAAATATATTGATAGCGGGCGAAGTATAACGAGGAGTACAGTTTGAGGAGGGGTGCAGAGAAAATGAAGGCCAAGGTGAAGTAGTCTATTTAATTGCGCGCTTAAAAAAATAAACATGTACGATTGCTGGTGATGAAAAGCCGTTTGGTGCAGTTGAGAGGTCTGATTCCATATTTTCTCTCACATGGTGGAGGGGGGAGGGGAGCGGAGGGCCAGGGTTCCAGTTGAGCTCGGCTGCGAAGTCGGAAGGTCGCCGTCCTCTCGATCATAAAGCGGCGGCCGGTCGTGGCCGACGTCCGATTTAAGTGGCTCCATCAGAATTGGCGAGTGTGATGAGAGACTGCGGCCTTCTAACTTGGATATTTTCCAGCAGATACCTCGGCCACAGTAGTACGACAAGCCACAGAGGCGTCGGCCGGGGTGATACGAGTACCATTCCTTCTCTCCACGCCATTAATCGAATCGTTTTTCTCTTCAGTCGGTGAGAGTACAATAGATAGCCAATATCCTTGACCTGCCTTGGCTTTAGCTGGTCTTGAGTTGGCAGCGGTATGTTTTTGTACTATCGATTGGGGTTCACAAAGGATGCTTGACTTCACCAGTGACGATCAGCGTACTGGTTACGCTACATTCCCCCCTCACTTGCCTTCGTCTCCCTGGCGATGGTGACAGCTCCTCCTTTTTGTTTTTCTGTTTTTCAACCTATAGCGACTGCGCAACTGTACCTGTACCTCATGCCTTTCATTTATAAATTAAACGTACATTCCCTTATCCAGCTCATGAACTCTATTTATTAATTTTCAGCCGACTATTTCTTCCCAACGCCGACTCGCAAAAGGCTTCTCCTGACACTGTCAACTGCAGTCTTATCGGTTGTCGAACATGTTTGGCACGATGTATTCTCGGAATATCCTTCTACCCGCGATCGGCTTGGTCTTACTGGCCTGCACGGTGGCCGCTGGACGATCTGGTTCAACTAGGTACCACCAGACTAGCGATTCGTCTGATTTGTCCACTATCCCTGAGGAGCTGTACAGTGATTTCTATCACTCGGCCGTTACCTCACTATCTAGACCCAAAACGACTTCTTTAGACTCCGACGGAGTATATAGAGCTACAAGCCAAGTGTGTGATCCGTTAGGATCCCGAGAGCTTTTACGCCGTTTAGACGAGGCTTGCGAAATGAAGGCCAAAAAAATTCTGAACAAAAAATCATGGAAAGAGAAAGTCCGGACCACATATCATCGGGCAAAAGACTCGCTCAGGAGGGCGCGAAAGCATATGGGGTGCGGGTTATAAGCGCGCCCGGCAGCCCTATGATGTCCCCAACCACAGACGGTCATTGCGTCCTCTATTGCTATGTACGGTCACCATCACGCCTTACGCCTACATGTTCACTGCCGTGTTTCCTAATATACCTACACCTGCTGCCACACCGTCGCCGATACTTACGGTTGGTATTGTAATGGGGCGTGCAGCCCGCGGGAGGAGATTGACGGAATACAAAAACGAGCTTATCAACCGAGTGGGGCTGCGGGCAAGTGGGTCGTAAACGAATCGGATAGTGAAGTTGAGAACGTAATGTACATATACATAAAATTATAAAATCGGCGGGCCATTACTCGTTTAACTGTTTTAGACTCGGTGGCGGGAGACCGTTTGGTAGAGTGGGGGGTTTGGTCACAGCTGCCCCGGGCAACGAATTGTGCATCTGACGTAGCAGATGCAGGTTTATGGACGCTGTGAGCATGTCCTGGTGATGCCTGCGCTGGAAACCTTCCCAGGTGCGTTCTATACCTACCAGCCACGCGTGTGGGAGGTTCCCGGGCGCCGTTGTTTTCCGGCGATCAAATTATTGACCTTTCTGGGGCTCAGGGCGGGTCCGCCGGTTATCCTATCACACCTTCCCCTCTTCGTACGCACGCTTAAACTACACAACTACGGACAAACAACTCTAAGCGTCTACCTATTGGTATCGCGCCCATCCAGCTCTTTCCCGCTAGACTGGACGCTACTGACCCAGTGGTCTCCGCTCGCTTATTTTCCTCACCCACCTACCACTTACAAGCGTGTACCGTCAGGTATTCGTAGCAGCCCCGCTACACCTCGATGTCCCCCACTTCCTCTCTTGTTATTTTCTACAATGTTCCACCTTCCGGTGCTGTAAGCACGTCGCTTCATACGTACATACCTAAGTGATCCCATTGCGCCTTCGTGTTGGGACGTTCCCTGTCATTAACAAGCATCGCATTCCGTATCCCATTTCTACAGACGAACTACCATCCGTCGGTCGACCGGCGGGATCACCGTATTGCTATCCATGTCACCTTCGCTTAATCAATGACCACGTTTTTGTTAAAACTTGGATTTCTCATATTCCTATACAAGTATTCACAATCGAGCCTGCTCTAGTAAGCATTTTAATCACACAATCGGGCCCGCAAGGGTTTTAACCGCGCCACGGTCCGGTGGTATTGAGACCGTCGAATAAGTTTCGAAACGGCTAACGCTGGCAAACTATCGGGGGGTTCTCATTTGTCATGACAGTAGGCAGACGCCCTGTGGCCACACGATATTCTTTACGTGACCAATCACTGCATGATCTACAAAATGATTTATGTATCGACTGGTGACAGTTAAATTTATAGTGCTAACCGAACAGAGTCTGGAGATGTAGTATTTCACACCCCACTCACTTGGATATATGGAGGGAAAGGAGTGGAGCAAGTGGGGCACAGTCACAAGGCTCCCCCGAATGCTTCTTCTCGCAGTGTAGACACAGGAGTGACGACGTCCTTCCGTCAACGAGTTACCGAGGCGTGGATCGGTAGCCGCCCTCGTGGGCCAAGTTACGTCGCTTTTTTTCATTCCGCCTGTATCGTTTACAGGCCTACACTTTCTCCTTACCTCGACCGCTCTTTAACTCCACTTGACCCTACCCCGCTCTATCCGTCTTACACCACATTCCGGACACCGCTGTCGTCAAGCTCCGACGCCATCAAATTCCCTGTCTCTCTCTCCCCTACCATTTTCTCACCCCAGTTTCATACCCCGTTTCCCAAATGACCGCCATACACCCTACCGAAGACCGTACCCAGCTGTTTCATAGCAGTCGCACGATTCTCCAACAGGGTGTCGACCTCCTACGGTCCTTCGCGGACCAGCCGGATTTGTTGACCAGACCCTCGCAGTATATGCCGCAGAGCACCATCGGCAAGCACTTTCGACACGTGTACGATCACTACCACCTCTTTCTCAAGGCCCTGCCGTCCTACCCGCTGAGCACCAGCGACGCTCTGGCGGACCTTCCGGTGGTGGCTTATGACAGGCGGGACCGCAAGGTAAGACCCCCCTTACCCTGTGTCGCTAGGCCGACCTATCTGTCCCTGTCCCCCGCCCATTTCCAACCCGGGAATGGCACCCAGCCGGACCTTGTCGACAGACGATACATAATTAGTTGCGGCCCTGGCACTGAATGACAATCTCGCCCACTTGATAATGTCACGATAATATCCCTCGCGCTGACCCTCCCCTCATATATTTTTTTTTACTTCGGCCCAGGTTCCGATGGAGAACGACCCTGTGGCGGCCGTGTGCTTTCTCGAGCAGCTGATTGACCAACTTGGTACGCTCGCCGCCCGTCTGGATCTTCTACTGGACATGCCTGTCGAGGTACGTGCCCAGGTGGACCCTAAATCACCGGACACCATGCCATTGCGGTCGACATTGAGCCGTGAGCTTTGGTTTTGTACCCACCACGCCAGTAAGTCCTTTGGTAACTACCTTATTTTTTATTCTGCCAAATTACACTTTTCTATTTATGTGTGGGTGCACCCGTATCTTAGCCCTAAAGGATTACCCGCAGATCGATTACCGAGTTACTCACCAAGGCCATAACTACGCATGCAATTTCCCCAACCTCTCTCCCACAGTCCATCATTATGCCATGGTCAAGGTCATGTGTATGGAAAACGGCGTTGATGTACCAGCTGATTTCGGTATTGCCCCGTCTACGCTCAAGCACGCTGGTGAAGGCGAATCTGCAGCCACCAGGTCCTAGAGGCACCCTCGGTGTGGCGTGTATGGTGAGTAGTACGCGCGGGAGACAAGAGCCTGGGTTCATGCTTGTATTTTTCACCTCCATATAAATACCAAATCTAAGGAACAGCACCAAGTCTCGGTATTGGTATTGGGTGGTGGAACGCTACACCGTGGCAATGATGCGAGAACTTGGGCGACGGCCATGGTCCAGCTGACCTAGGTGGGGAGGGAGTTTGAAAGGGTTCCGTAGACACTAATTGTTCGGTACGGGTATCGTCATGCGTAGCCGTTTAATGAGAGATAGGGTGGTAAAGGTTAAAATAGGAGTGATGCTGTAGCGGGAAAAGGTGGAGCAAGTAGTAATACAGGTGAGCGCAAGAAAAACAAA
>JANBPT010001089.1:0-14823 GCA_027575765.1 Tieghemiomyces parasiticus | reverse complement strand
ACCTCACGGTCGGTGCTGGGCAGGTGGGTCTCGTCTTCGTCGGCCCAGGCCGGTTCCGTATAGGTGAACTTTAGCGGCGGAAGTGGAGGATACAGCGTCGGAGAACTGGTGAACAGCCAGCGGGACCGTCGTCGCAGTTGCCGCCGGTAGAGATAATAGGCGACTAGGAAGTTAAACAAAAGGAAAAGGACGAGAGTGCCTACAACTAGGAAGAAAGTGCGGAGAGCCAGGGCGGCGTAGGTGCTCAAGGTGGCCAAAGGGCCGACGTAGGAAACCCCGGCGGGCGCCGACATGGCGGGGGCAGAAATTGGGCGCGGTGAGACAGAGGGGGCCAGTGGGGAGGTCGAGGGCGGTATTTAGTGCGTTAAAAGCGGCTGTGCGTGGCAGGCAAGGAGGCGAGTGAGCGGGGCTCGAGGTTAGGCGAATGCGGGTTGGAGGGAAGCGGTGATACTATGAGGGGCGCAGGCCCATTAGGCGATAGGCCGGTCCGTTGTGAAGGCAGGCAGAAAGTGACAAAGTCTAACAGGAAGGTGGGCTGTGCTCGTGGCCGCTTCGGCGACCACAACGAGAGCTGTTCGAAAGGTTGGCCGTATGTGATGCCCAGAGGGGTGACCCGGAGCGGTGGACAGTGGGTACAAGCGGGTAGTAGCAAGGGAGGGTGGAGTAGACCGCCGGCGGAGGCAGAAGGCAAAGCGCTTGTTTGTGGAATGTAGTGGCGCCGGGCACTCGGGCATTCAAAAGTCAGGCCACCCGGTGGAGATGAGGGGACGGCGGAATGCGGGAGTGAGGTAAGCTGAGCGTCAGCTGAAAGTAGCCAGGTGATAATAAGGAAGTGGGGACGGGCGAACGTGCCCACCCTCGCGGTGCGGGGTAGCCAGCTTGAGGCCAGCCGGCGAGCGGAGTACCAAACTGGTATGGCATGTTTGGTGCAATGCTCCCCGTCTTTCAATGTTGAGAGAGGAGAAAAAAATGAGGCGGCTCCACCAACGGCGAAGCCCCTCATGGCTCCTGTCCCTCCCACAGCTGGGAAGGGAGCAATCTGACACTTAAACTACATTACTTGAACCGGCCGGCGATCCATAGACACTAGCAAGCCGCGGGCCGTCTTGACTGTGGACAGCTTGGTGGTGATGTTTGGACGGCAGAGTGCCGATGCGAACGGCAAAGCACGCACATTAGTAATATTGCCTGGCATATTGCAGGCTGGTCTGAGTTTTGCTTGGCCGGTATTATTGTGCCGTGGCCATATCCGTTTTGTGACTGCGGCGTTGCTCGGGGCGCAGGCACACTAGGTCCATTGATTAGGCCCACCACTCCTTCCCTAGTGCCTCGCCGTCGGCTAGTCCATCCCATTGTGCCTATCCTGAGGGCCGTGCCCTAGTCTCAAGTTGGTGGACTAACCCTAACCCATCTCCAGCCATCCACCTATCTTACGGCATAGTAGCTTTTGCGCTTATGGACAATTACCTCCACTCGGGCCGCACCCGCTACCGTAGCCACTACGGAGCGGCTGACGGCTTGTACTACGTGGCTGAGTACCTCTGGAACTGCCTACACTCTTGGGTCGAATCCGTCATGAACCCCTCCACGGGCGTCCCCTACGCGATTAATCTGACCGGCCGCTACGACGTGTCCAAATTCTCCCCCTTTGCTCTATTAAACGCCCCAACAGCCGCAGTGGCTGGCAACTAAGAAGTCAGCCGCGCGGGGATCGTTGGTTTTGAACGGTGGCCGGTTCTATGTCGTGTGCAAGACGGCTCTGGAGAGCTTCACCGCCAACCGGATGGTGCCCACCCGCAGTCTAGTTTTCAACTGGACCTAGGTGCAGTATACACACGGCGAGGATGGCAACGTCCTCTATCAGATAGTCTCACGATGACTGTAAGTCCCTACTGAACTGGCCTGTCTTTAGCGGCCAGTTTGGCGGCTACCTGGCCTGCAAGGTCCTGTCCATACCCAGTTACTAAAGACGGCCAGTTCCTGGTTTCAACCGTGCATGGGTTAAGAGGAGAGGCCGTTAAGAGAAGGGTAAAGACTGACGGTGGTCGTCCTCAGACCTATATGAGGTAGCCGCTTCCTTGGTTCCTTCCTTCCCACTGCTAGGGATGGCAGAAAATCCCATCGCGGCTTGTATAGAATCTGGGTGCTAGGAAAATGAGTATAACGTGCCGTATCCCCCTGCCATTTTGCTTTATCCAATCCCGGCCCAGGGGCCGCTCGTCAAGAGGTACTGGCAGGATTAGAAATGAGAGCGCGTCGGACCCCTCGACGGTTGCCCAGCGGCGAGAAAACGAATGGCTATCCCCGTGATGATTCCTAATACCGCCCCATCAAGCAAAGCGATGACAATCGCATGAGCCCACGGTATTGCCTAGCAACGTTCGTATCTAGGCCGGTCGCGATGGACTCTCCAGACGCGCCACACCAGGCGGAGGAAAGTTCAGCGTCACCCCTGGCGGGTAAAGGGGACGGGATTGAATGGCGATTAGAAAACCGGAAAAGGTAAGAGGAGTGAATTGCGTGGTTGCCGCTAAAAGTTGACTTGTTATAACCTTTAGCCTGGTAACGACCCCTGGTCCCTGAGGTATATCATACAGCCGCTTCATAGCTTCCCCTTGGCGTCTACCCCTGGCACGTTGACGGCTATACATTATGAACGGAATAAAAAACCAACTAAATATCCATGGTGGTAGACCTGTTTGTCATTGGGTAACTAACACAAACTAGACAACCCACCCCTAACCCTCTGCTTCCGCCCCCAGCAGGGGACGGTGCTAATCTGCTAACCTGGTCCGTACCTCTCAGCTGACACCAAGTAGAAACACGGCCGCTGGGGAGATACAGGGGCGGGGTACAATGTTGTCATGTATGGTGTGAACCGTGGGTAGGCATTACTTGTCAGGCTATTTGGTTGTATGAGCAGCGCGTTAGTCACCCCCGTAGACAATCACGTAAGGTATACCAGATGGGAATATCGTCATCATGAGGAGCTGTCGTGGTAGGCTGACATCTGGCGGAGTCAACCAGCACTGCTTTGAAAAATAGAAATTGACCCCACGCTTGCGTGGGGGGTCGGCACGATTACGTACTGTTTCTAACGACCCCCTTGAGCGTATCCGCTGAAGTTCAGAGAAAAACCTTCCGTGAGCTAATATTATCGAGGACCCCTCTGATCAGCAGGCAGTGGGATTGCTATGATGATATTGTACTCCACATGCCAACAGGGTTGGCGGATTACAGTGCTAATTTCCCAATGCGGCTAGGACTGAGAAACTAGGCTGGCCGTCCGTTCCCAACGCGCTCCACTTTCAGTCCATTACTATCTGGAATCAACATTTCCCTTCCCAATAAAAACAACAGTCGCACGTCGTACCAATTCTCTCATCAACCACGGTCCCTTGTGGCGTCGACTCGTAAATGGGTATCAGCCATTTGGAGGAACACTGACTAAAGCACCGAGATATGAAACTACTGTAGCCCGGAAAAATCTATCAAATCCGTCCCAAACGGGTACAGGCACATCCATATCCTGGCTGTGCTCTAACCTGAGCCTTACCTTGTCACTCGCACCAGTCCTACCAACCAAGATACATAGGGCCCACGCACTCGGTCACCTTGGCTTGATCGATGTCGGCAGCCTTGTCCTCGACCCCTCCTCGCTCTGTCTAGGTAAGGTGATCGAGTTCCTGGACACGGACGAGGCTTCTATCCCCAGCCTCGACATTACCGAGGGGGGGGGGTACATTGATACCGGAGGAAGTAGGCTAGGATAACCTGGCTGATATGAACCTGTGCTGGCTGAGTGTAACATTGACACCTCATCCAATGACATCCACTATTATAGCGTATCCAGAGACTGGTATATCTAGCTAAATGAGAAATACCCTAGGTTTTAGATTAGTCTATGGCTGTGGTTTGAAATATATCGCTCTCTTTGGCATGCAGGCGCTAAGATGACATGATGATCAAACCTATCGGCTTTGTAATTGCAAATCTGCTACCGTGCCGCATCAGACCACGATACGCATCAAGAGCCGCGTGATTACATTACGGCACGACCCGGCCTTATTTTTATACCCTCTCGTCCTTCAGGCCCACGTCGCTGTGTCCTGTAGGTCTAGCCCACTCCCGCCTTGTCAATAACGTTGAATCCTGGGAGCACTTTGAATTCGTATTAGATGCCGTAATGTTAAGGGATGTAAGAAGGGCTTAGACATTGAACGACGCAGGCCCGCACGGGAAGCACCGGTAAATAATACTGTATACCGAAACCTCGAGGTCTAGGCGTCTAAGGCGTAAGGGGGTATCGCATGGTGTCACTACAGCGGTACCAAGCTTATTTTCGTCGAGCGAGAAACGGACTGATGAACTGAGACACAATTGAGGGGTTCACCAGGTTAAACACACCAAGCCCATATTGTATTGCTGAAACCTGGCTCTGTCCTACTCCCCCCGAGCCTATCTAATTCCCCATATTAGCACGCGGTACCCTGTCGAGGCGACCCGCTACTCACATCCTGGTCCTAGGACTCTATACTAGGCCTTGGGTATGACCATGCGGTCTACTTCCTCATCTTTAATCCAATCTGATTATACGCTACCTCCTAGCAACGACCTTTATTGGTCATTTCCAGGTTCTACACACGCCAATTCCTCCCCTTGCGCACTACCCAGCCACCATGCGGACCACTTTCACTCTCACCATCGTCAGCATCCTGGCTCTAATTGGCACCGTTACTGCCATCCCGACCCGCGGCGGTTGCCCTGACGAGTCTGATGGAGTTGATACTGGGGGCGACAGGTTCGATGTCATTGAGGATATTTACGAGAAGATGACCATCGCCGATGTCATTGATGACATCTTTCCGGACATTGCTATGTTCAAGTAGACCGCTGACAAGGAGATCGGTACCGCGGACTCCCCATCGGCTTCGAAGCTGACTTTCTCAACTCTGTTGAGTTAGAGCCCGTCAATAAGGAGGGACGATTCGACAGCGACGAGGTTGATGAGTAGGCTGGTGAAAATTATTCGAATCTATTAGCTGATTAGTACTCGTACCTTCTCAACTTCGGCCAAGAGCTTTTATCATCCTTCGCTACCTTAGCTTCCCGGTCTTTCACTGGGTAGGCGGTAAGAGGAGCCACACTAAATTGAATCATATTTACCAGGAATGGGAACTAAACACCGAGTTATACCGCACTGAGCGATAACCTTCACAGGCTTTTCGGAGGCGACATTGCATAGATCGGAAAGATTAGATTGCTCAGGCTATCGAGTACCGCAACCTGAAGCGGACTACCTTCATAGAATCCACACCATCCCACTGCGCTGCTTAGTCTAATACCTTGATAAGCCAAAGAGCTAGAAGCATCAATCGGATCAGCCTTAGGCGTTACCATACCTACCGAATGCGACAGAATAGTCCAAGCGACCAAGTCAGGGGGCGTGAAACCAGTCCGTAATATATACAGCCTATCTTGCCAAAATTGCATCGATGCTTTCCAGGGCCGTGTCTTTCTTCGGGAAATAAACAATCATTCACCTGAGATCTGAGGGTAGAGATAAATTCATTATCTCGGATTGTGGCCTCTTACATCCCCTTGTCGACAATTCAACCGGGGGAGGTTGAATCCCAATCCAGTGGAACTATCGCGCTGTGGACATGGCGTGTCTCGCCAGCCGCTATTGTGTGAAGAATTCTGTGATGTCCGTTGTCGCTTAAAACTCTGTCCAAGAACCTCAAAGGCTGTGTTGCCTTATCGGCGAGGAAAGGGTAATTCTACGGATACTGTAGATATCTCCTTGGCCATGACGAGACTTGGATCACCCGTCTCGCCTTTGGGCTAGAGATCCCACGTATTACCCCCCCCCCTCCCTCTGTAGCCCCGAGGGACAGATACACGACGGACCGCAATCCGCCCGGGTAATAGAAGACGACGGTGCATGAGTTTGGAGCTGGCCTTTTATATCCTAGGGGTGGGGTTAAACTTGCGGGGTATAAGTAGCCACCCCAAGCAGGGGGCAGTTCTTGGCTGCTAAGTGCGCCGTGCACGCCGTCCCGGTCTTTAGAAACGAGACTGGTAACAAGGGATCAGGCCAGTGGGAGATGGTGTACACGGCGACTTACAGGTTAGAATCGATCGACCCACCATATAGAATGAGGTGTCAGTAACCGGCACTGAAATAACGGGCGAGGAACCGGTAAACTACAAGTTGATATATATATATATATACCCATCCTTTATCCCACCCTTCGCTGTACTTCACAGCTATAATTGACACTCCGCCCCCACCACGGTAAGCCCAACCCCACACACCTTTGCTTTAATATCACCCTGTGTTTCACCATTCTCTTCGTCGCCCTCGGTCTCCTGGGCCTGGCTTCCAATACCAGTGCCGCCCCGACCGGTCATCTCCACTCGGGCGCGCCCGTCCACAGATCTAAAGGCGCCTCTTTCCGGGGCCACGGCAACGTCCATGAAAGCAAGTCCATCGCCCAAGAGATAGCCGAAGCCCGCGCTGAAATGCGAATCGCCATGCTCAACGAGGATATCGCCGCTGCGGCCCTCAAATGGGGACCGCTTGCTTAGCGTGATTTCTGCCTGGGTGACATCTTCGCCCGCTTCGGCCTGTTGGAAACGTTCGACCCTACCGGTGCCTTGAGCCGCGGCATCTAGCCTTGACCCCATAGGGGCTCAGTGGTGATGTAGCGTGCCTCTAATGAAAATTATCGGAGCCACCGATCTTATAGGTTGAGCCAAGTTCTAGATCGACATGGCATACAGGGCACCTTTTAATCGATAATAGTAACAATCTTTGCCACTTTAAAGCCCCGACCGACCACTGGTCATTGCAAGGAGTACTAACCATTTGGCCGGGCGCTTTTTTATTTTCTCGTTAGACTTGGTCGATGCCTCTATACTGGTGGGGAGTTTTTTCACCCATGTTTCCTCAACGGTGCGGTAACGCGGTGGAAGTATTGGGCTGACTGCTTAGGCCTTGCAATACGGCACTGCCGCCGTCTTTAAAGTCGGTACGATGGCAATTTTTGATATTTAATCTATCAGTGATGCATGATTAAAAAAAAGATGCTATACGCGCACTAGTGGGCAACGTTTCAGCCATCGCTAGGAATGTTGAATTGCCATGTAAAAATTATTACGTGATGGTAATGTCCAGCACGGTCACCACAGGAAAGGGGTAGTCAGGAGTCGACGCGCCTCCGAACGGGTGACCAGCATGGACGTAGGATCTCCTACATCAGACAGCGACTTTTCTACCATAGGCGTGTTAGTAAAACCAATACCCCTGACTCTAATCCAGACGGCTCCTGTATCGGTTGGCGCAAAAGCCCACAGGCCGATGGTAAGTACGGGTTGCCGCCCGCAGGAGCCGTAGGGCGTAGTACGCGGAAATTTAGCAGCTTATACTTCCGACATGTCGAATGTTGAAAGCCATTGCCAATACACGACTGCCGCCCGTACAAACTGGAGCCTCCCCTCAATTTTTTGATCGAGATGGTCAGCCACATCGTTTTGGCTGCCAATCCAGTCTGTAGCATGAGATTTCGAGTGCAGACGGTATCGTAGGTAAAGCTATAGTACTCCATTTCCGGAAAGGCCTGCTGTAGCCGACATCGGAATCTCTGGCGCCCTGCTAATGTAGATGGCCTTATTTGTGAGATTGTCTGGGCCATGATATGCTGGCAAAAGCCGGATGGCCCAAACTCATATTAATGGCGACTCCGCTCGCTATCACGTTTTCAGGCCATTAAAACCTGCATTTAATTATACATGGCCCGCTATAATGATGTGCGCTCGACACCGCAGGATGCTTTACTCTGGCCCACACGACTAGGCTACGCAAGTTCGATGTGATCGACCCTACCATGCCGTCGGCCAATCGAACAGTTTAGTGTAGTTCCTGATCATTACCGCGATCCCGTCCCAGGTCCTTACTAAGCCCTGAATTCCACTGATAGAAACGAACCTCCGTGGCCGTAATCAGTCAACCGTTGAGAAGGGTCAGGGTTTAGCGTGCGTACTCATGAAGGGTAGGTTGGGCGACATAGAATGTATCCGCAGTAGGTGCCCCGCTGATGACTGCAACGGCAGGATCAGAGGGCGAAATGGAGCTTGCCCATCATGCCACAGCCAATTGACGGGCCGCCGACTTAACAACTCATTGACCAACGCGTCCGGATCTCCTCAGCCCATTAGTGTGACTCTGACCATCCCTTCCTATGCGCATCTGGCCGGCGGCCACCCAGTTCGACTGCCATTCGACTCGTCCGTTCCATCGGACTCAGGGTTCAACAGTGCGAATTCAGGGTCCTATATCCCTTACTGGTGTCATACCGTTGGTTACGGGTTCCAATGACTGTGGTCAGTAAGAATTAGGGATTCAGTAAGAGCGTGCCCTCAGGGTCCATGATCAGTAGGCCACTAAAGCGCTGAAGGATCGGCCAGTGCGTGCTGATGCGGTCTACCAAAGGGTTTACGGCTGGATTGAGGAGCCAAGACACACAGGACACGTACATGAGAACGTGGACACCTAACCCACACGGCGACGAAACCGCGCTAGAGGTAGGTCCAACGGCACCGGTGTGGTCCAGACCTGAGGGTATAAAGAGCAGACAGGCCGACAGTCAAAGCAAAGTCGATATCCTAATCTCCGCCTTTTCTCTTCTGCCTCACCAGCAGGATCACATATCGCCTTTCCCCTTTCACGAACCTTCATTACTAGCTATTACCTTTTCACCCTCTTTTCTAACGACCCCCTCCTTCACGAACCCAGACTTATAACGATGCGTTTCACCACCACCTTCGCCCTTGCCGGCCTTCTGGCCGCTGCCGCCGTGTCGTGCTTGCCCGCCGACCTGCCCACGAACCTGACCCCGATGAGTACAGATATGTCCCCCATGGATAACTCTCTGGCTGTCAACCCCATTGACGCTGCCGATGCTGATGCCAACGCTGATGCCGTTGCCAATGTTGACGCTGACGCCGATGCCGATGCTGACGCCGATGCCGATGCTGACGCCGATGCCGATGCTGATGCTGATGCTGACGCCGATGTTGATGCCGTTGCCAATATTGATGCCGATGCTGACGCTGACGCTGATGCCGATGCCGATGCTGTTGCTAATGTTGATGCCGATGCTGATGCTGATGCCGACGCTGATGCTGATGCCGACGCTGATGCTGACGCCGATGTTGATGCTGACGCCGATGTGGATGCCGTTGCCAATATTGATGCTGATGCCGATGCCGATGCTGACGCTGACGCTGATGCCGATATTGACGCTGATGCCATGGTTGATCTGGCTGATCAGGACAATGAGGATGCCAATGACATGGATGCCGACGATAGCAACGTTGATAATTCCGGAAACATGGATGACAATGTTGACCTGTCTGAAATGGATACCGAGGATCAGGCTGACCAGGATGACCAGAACATGCTCGTCAAGCGCGGCAACCAGGGCATCCAGGGCACCCAGGACACCAAGGAGACCTCCCTCGTGATCGCCGTGCCCCTGATCGCCAACACAAAGAACCAGACCACCTGGCTGGAGCGTCACCGTCGACCCAAGTCTGGTGGTCGCCGCATGAAATACGGCCATGGCAGAGCCCGCCGCCACCGGTCCTCCCACCGCAGTCCCGCCCGCTCCAAGTCCTACGGCCGTTACAAGCGCAGTGTCAAGGGCCCCCAGGACACCCAGGACACCAAGGAGACCACCCTCGTGCTCGCCGTGCCGCTGATCGCCAAGTCGAAGGACCAGACCACCTTGTTGGAGCGCAAACGCCCGGCGCATGGTGGCCACTCCAAGAAGCACGGCCCCGCCCGCTCCAAGGCCTACGGTCGGTACAAGCGCAGTGTCAAGGGCCCCAAGGATACTCAGGACACCAAGGAGACCACGCTCGTGCTCGCCGTGCCCCTGATCTCCAAATCGAAGGAACAGACCACCTTGCTGGGGCGCAAACGCCCGGCGCATGGTAAGCACGGCCGCCCTACTAAGTCCCGCTACAACAAGTACTAGATGCTTATTTACCTGGCCTCTCCGTCCACCACCGCACCCTCCATTGGGTGTACTGTATATCTGATACCCTCCAATCAGTCACGATTGCTCCTTTCTGACCGTGAATCACAGTGTGTTGTTTGTCAACAGTCCACTACACACCTTCGTGGATCTACTTTCATTTCTATTTTCTACCTCCAGCTTTTTAATCTACCCTGTGTTCCCCCTTTTTAATGGCTACCAATCATCTAGAATAAAAATGTCACTGAATGATTGGGCAAGACGAGGGTGAAAATATGGAATTTATAATATATACTAAAGATTAGACCGCATCATAAGCGACGTGTATATAGTTTTTGTTATTGTAGTATGATTTGCGATGAATGATGTCGAACAGTTGAAATGTTCTTTACTGCTTGGCAGACTTGTTAGGACTACGGGTTGCCTGGAACTCCTGCAGCCTGGACTCGATTAGGGCCTCGACTTCAGCTTGGAACCGAGGACGGTAGCCCAACATGAAGAGGACCTCAATGAAAACGAAGAACGGAGCCATCAGCAAGGCCTGGCTCAGATTGTCGGTCAGGGCCGGGGCGCGCTTCTCCCAGACAGCGTGGCTATAGAACTGGGCCATCCAGCTAACGATGTGTACACCGGCCCCGATGGCCAGGGCGTGTGGATGGGTGGCTGCGAGTGAGGTAGACGTGTAGTAGAAGGTCAAGAGGAAGGGCAAATACAGGGTGGCGGCTACGAAGTCAAGCACCAGGTAGTACAAGAAGTACAGGAGCAACATGAAGAAGGGAAGGTGCGGCTCGAAGCCCAGGTGGCGCAGCGACTGTGCTAGGCAACCGTCCATGGACACCCCGGGCAGCGGGCCGAGCAGGGACGCCATGACCCAGAAGCTCCAGAGAATGGCCGGCACAAAGACAATATGGACCCACATGTTGCGGTGGTCGTGGTGGTAGGAGCCGTAAAAGGCGAACTGTTCCTTGAGATTGAAGATGCCCATGTCGTCAGCGAGGGGAGAGGGCGGTGGTATGAGTATGTGCGGGTATGGAATGGGCCAACGACGGAGCTGGCAAGCTAATTTCCAATGACAAGCGAAGAACACGGCCTAAGCGGGTATAAGAAAGGCGGGATCGGCAGTAACCTTGAGTTGGGCGGCAATGCGAGGTCAGAGCACGAGAAATGGTACGGGCGACGGAAGCTTGATGAGGAGAGAGATGGAGGGAGTTAGGTGTTTGAAGCGGGTGAGGTATGAAGGGAACGGTGAGCTAGAGGGGGGAAAACACGGCGGGAGTTCAGCCCTAAAATGACGGGTGACTGCGATGCCACTTTACCAACCGCGGCTGGGTTGGTCAGAGTTCTCGGGCGGAGGAGACGCGGACAAATGAAAGCACGCAAGTTAATTGTTACCGTGCCACAGGATTATTACGCACCAACCGCTTTTATAACAGAGCCTGCCCGGCAGCCATTACCTCACCCCACCCATCCTTCGGTCGCCACATGACACATCAGCCCATAGGATCGACCCAGGCCACCCAAGAACATGTATTTTCCAGCAGAATGGGATGCCCTGTGCGGCGCCGTGAGAGAATAGCTATCGCACCGATATGCACGGCAAACCTCAGCATGTCCCCCCTGGGGCTTCCATTCGACCGTCTGCTGGATGTGCGTGACCCAAAGGCCAAATGCACTGGTGGATGAGGAAGTATCAATCTTCATTCATACCCATCGTCTCCCAGGGGGTAAGCGCCTGCCCATAGTGACGCCCATGGACGACGTATGAGTAACTAAACTTGGCTGACTAGAGAGGGGCCTTCATTCGTCGGCTTCTAAATGGGTAAGCTCCCCGCCCGCTGTTACCTCCGTTCAATACACACAACTCGACGTTTAGCGGTTAACTTACCATGGAAGCCTGGACCGGCCGGGCAGGAGGCTGGACAAAAAATAACGAGCTGTTGCTCGGACCTGGCTTTGTGGTCGTCTAGTGAAGCGCCTCAGCTGCTGGAGGTGGGTGCTTATATTTGCATGTCTAGAGTCGCTGGTTCATATCCCATTTCTGTATCCATGACATAAGCATAACGTAGTGGCTAGAGGATAACCTGGTGCCTAGCAGCTCCACACCCCACCTACGAACGGCCATGTTCGTCCGGTTAGTGCGGCCGATGGATAGAACCGTGCTGGGGATTCGCAGGACCCCGATTGTTTCTGGGAGCGTACTGTATGGTACTAGAGCAACGGTGTCTACGTGGCCCACGTCTCATATAGACTGAATCGGGCAGCGCCACCGTTCCCCTTCCCTACAGTGACACCTAGGCCACGTACCCTGTCAGCCTCCCCGACATGAGTTGCTTTAATAATAATATTCCGTAAATCCCTGGCCATTGTGAGGATGCCCGAGGCAGGTAAACAAGCGGACCAGCAGGAAGACTGCTGAGCGTAAAGCAGACGAACTTCCCCCAAGGCATCGGCCGTACCTCCTGGGGCTATCGCTGACCGTCCAATAGTCGCCCTCCTAACGGACGAGCTGGCCCAAACACTGCAGTTTGGCAAATCGCAGTCCCAGCCAACTTGTCCCATCTGAACCAAATACTTGCTTGGCGGGCCCTAAGGCTATGGACACCCGCCGTTGGAGAATGGGACGCATTCTGCCCGAGCGTCAACTTTGTGGCCTTGGAAATTGACTTTTGTAACACAAACCTATCTTTACCTACCGACCACATCCACTCGACTTCAAAGCTCACTTGTATACCTTCCGATCAGCCAAGTGCCGTGACTAGTCCAATCCCTCCATGGCCGCCACTCCTGCCGCCAAGGCTCAGCTGCGTCAACGGCTGCGGCCGTTGCTGGCTGCCCTTCCTGCCGCCACCGTCGAGACCCAGTCGTCGCTGGTCACCCAGACGGTACTCGGTTTGGAACAGTACCGGCGCGCCACCAATGTGTGCATCTACCTTCATATGAGCGGCGAGGTCATGACCCATCGGCTCGTCGAGGCCGTGTTCCGTGACGGTAAGGTATACCCGCTGCCAGGGGGGAGGAATACTTAACAGCCGGAGTTATGACACGAGTGACCAGGGTGCCACCGATAGTAATGATAATTCCCCTCTGTACTATTGTACCACCCTTTCCCACACCTTGACTGGAGGTAGGTAAACGCTGCTTTGTACCACGTTGCACAAGGGCTGATATGACCATGGTGCAACTGGACGACTTGGCTGACTACCGCAGCCTACCGCGAAACAAGTGGGGTATCCCAGAGCCTCCGATGACCCCCGTACGCACGAACGGTGAGTATCCAGATACTGGAGCAGCTAATCGCGATTGCCCAGGATATTCATCTAGCCAGGATTCGCCAGCCAGCCACTAAAAATCCAGGCTGCTGACATTACTGTATTTATATCGTATTACATTTCTCCAGTATTCGAAGCCGGTGGCCCCGACCTAATTCTCCTCCCAGGTAAGTCCACCTGTACTGGGGTTTCTCAAAGGGATCTACCCCCAAGCGATGTAGGAGGGTTTATGCCACGACGGTGCTCGGTTACCTGATCTTCGTATGCAGTGACCCTACCCCGAACACCCTTGCTCACAAGCGGCTCATTAATTGCATTTTTATTTGGGCCCCCTTGCCACCGGTATACACTATCCTCCTTCTATAGGACTGGCCTTCGATCGTCAGCGGAATCGACTGGGTCATGGCAAAGGGTAAGTTCCAATACTATACTACTCATGGGAAGGCCCGCGTCTACCCAGCCAGCCACGCCTATTAGCTGGCTGTTAACAGTCTATGACCCCCTATACCCACCTGGACCATCACGTTAGCTACTACGACAAGTTCATCAAACATTGTCGCCAGTACACATCGGACACCGAGACCACTATGCCTGCCCTTGGTAAGTGACCAAACCCAAGTTCGAAACACCACAGTGACTACATCAACCCTATTGCCTTGAAGAGCAACTAAGCTGCTGTTGATTAACCCCCTCCCCCTTTGTACGAATAACTGTCGTTGTCTATTCCCCTCTCCAGTCGCCCTGGCCCTCACTCAGCAAATTCTAGACGAGGACCTGCCCCACGACGCCCTGGACGAACTGCCAGACCTGGTGGTTCACCCCGAAGGCGCGTATGGCAAGCCCATAGTTTGTGTTGAACAGCCCGAGTCTGACGGCCTGCAAAGTTGAGCAGCTTACTCGATCGATGTGGGTTATTGACGGCCATCATCCTGGAAAGCCGTAAGAGTAGTTTACGTAAAAATGATAATTAGTAAATGGAAACGAGTAATTGGGGTCGGCCTAAGCACGTCGGTTTACTGGTAGAGAACAATCGATTATCATCTAAGCCCTTCACTATAGTTAGCTGGTGGATATAGAGTGACTCTGTCTACACTTTCTCAGTAATACCAGCATAATCATGACAGCACAGGCTAGAACTAGCCGATGGTTGGGCCAACCATGCGGCACCAGAGTCCTCGCCAAACCTGACCTTGCCTGCTCTTTCCCGCTGCTTCACGTGCTAATGGTGGCAGCGAACCCCTCTCCTCACCCTCCTGCTGCCCCGAGCATTCCCCACATGCTCGCAACCCTTAGACAGTTCCGCAGACTGACGGTCTGTTCTATCAGCGCTTACCCCTTCCTCCTCTCGCACCGCCATCCTGGCTTTTGCCCCTCGGCCGCATTTACTCAATGACCTTGTACCTACTATCTGCACTGTTCATTTCCGCCGACTGCCAACGCTCATTCCAACCCCACCATGCGAACCGTACGTACGACAGGCTACAATGGCTACTCGGTCAAATTCAGTCCCT
>JANBPT010001088.1:0-14838 GCA_027575765.1 Tieghemiomyces parasiticus | reverse complement strand
TTATTATTTCTCTTGATTATCGAGTGCGTACATTGAGTGTCCCATTCCCATTTTTTCATTCACTGATCGCAGCCGCCACCCCCCCCCCCCTATAGCACCTTGGCAACCTGGCCAGCCTGTATCGCCCTTCGCCTTCCCGCCTACGATCATAACCCCGTAATTAAAGTCTAATTGACTGCTCATACATGTCAATGCCGATTGCATCCCAAACTTGGATTTGGTTATTGTAGGTCTGTTGGATTGTGAGGGCGGAGTGTGGGTCGCAAACAGTGTAGGCCTCTCCAGAAAGGGATCCATTGCTCAACCGACATTATGACAGCGTCCGGTATGTGTGTGTGTATGTGGGGCCCCTGTTGTTTGGAACTCGCCACCGTGAAACGGCTAGGGGCCGGTTGGTGACACTGGCCCCGCGTGAGGGTGGAACGGTTACCAGGTCGTTCATCTACCGGCCGGTACGAAGGCATGTCTTACTTGTTAACTCCGACCCCGATTGAGGTCACTATTCTATCTAGCCTGGGGAGAGGAGAAGCTGTTACACCCGGGTAAGTCTCTGAGTCGCCCAGGGGAGACAATATAGCGTCAGATCACTACGATGGCGTCTCCCAGGCGGGGGGGGGGTGCGCCAAAGGGGAGGGGAGGGGGGTTGATTCAGTATTTGGGACTCCCGTCAACGGCGGGTGTCTCGGCCGCCCACGATCTGCCCTGCTCACACCTCTTTTTCTAGCTTTGGCTCCCCACCACAATACGCCCAAGTCATTGCCGAGCGGGGATTTCTCGCTCTTCCCACAAACCGTCAAAGGCCGGCATGGTCTCGTCCATTGGCCCTCCCTCCCTCCCGCTGCTCTGCCCTCCCCTTATTTTCATGCAGTCCTTGTATGCATCGGCTTCGGCGCTTGACGTCTGCATCTCCCCCGGTCCCTCATCTGTTTAACCGTAGCCCGAGCATTCAGTACTCTGTATCCTAATTAGGACTCCTGGCCTCGGTCTCTTGCCGGTTCATCTGTCCTCATTTTCGCTCATATCCCGGGTCCTCCTCCTCTCCCCCCCGTTTGCTTATCCCGGTCGGTCTTCACCCTTTCCTTGCCCGCCATGGACGCCGTCAAGCGGCGCCACACGTCGGCATTGCGTGGCGATCCCCTAGCCACCGGTACCACCAAGGAGCCGACCCATCTGGCCTACTCCTCCGAATACGCCGAGAAACAGGGTCACGCACCTCTGCGCCCCGACGACAGCCGTCTCAAGACCTACTGGCACGAGAACGCCCACTGGCTGATCCCCGTGATCCTTACCCTGATGGCCGCTTTCACCCGCCTCTACCGGATCGCGGACAGCCGATTTGTCGTGTGGGACGAGGCCCATTTTGGTAAATTTGGTTCGTATTACATCAAGGGCACCTTCTACCACGACGTGCACCCGCCCCTGGCCAAGATGCTGGTGGGACTTAGCGGCGTGCTCGCCCGTTTCAAGGGCAACTTTGAGTTCAAATCCGGCGTAGAGTACCCCGAGCACGTCAACTTCGCCGTGATGCGTATCTTCAACGCCCTGTTTGGCATCGGCGCCATCCCGCTGGCCTATTTCACCGCCCTCAACCTCAATTTCTCGCGCCCCGCCGCGGTGCTAGCTGCCGTCTTCATCATATGTGATAACGCCCTGGCCACCATTAGTCGTTTTATCCTGCTTGACGCCATGCTACTCTTTTTCACCGCCCTCAGTCTGTATTGCCTCACTGGCTTCCACCGTCAGCGCCACCACCCCTTCACCTACGGCTGGTGGAAGTGGTTGGTGCTAACCGGTCTCAGTCTGGGCCTGGTTTCCAGCAGCAAGTGGGTCGGCTTCTTCGCCGTGGCCCTGGTGGGCCTTTACACCCTGGAACAGCTCTATGGCATGCTCGGCGCTCCGGATCTGCAATGGCGCCGCTATGCCCAGCACTGGGCTGCCCGCGTCGTGGGCCTCATCATCGTACCCGTGCTGGTGTATGTCATTTGCTTCAAGATACACTTTTTGATCCTGCACCGCAGTGGCCCCGGCGACGCCACCATGTCGTCCCTGTTCCAGTCCGGGCTCACCGGGACCAACCTGCGCGACAACCCGCTCAACGTGGCCTTCGGTTCCACCGTGACCCTCATGAGCAACACACGCGGCATCGGCCTGCTCCACTCCCACCCACACCTGTACCCGGAGGGTTCCAAGCAGCAGCAGGTGACGTGCTACGGTCACAAGGACGACAACAACAATTTCATCCTGCTCAAGCCGCACGGCCAACCCGAGCTGCCCGCCGCCCTGGAATACATCCGCAATGGTACCGTGGTGCGGCTGGTGCACATCAGCACCGGTGCCAACCTCCACAGCCACCCCGTCGAGGCCCCGCTGTCTAAGGAGGACTACGAGGTCAGCGCCTACGGCAACCGCACCACCGGTGACGTTTACGATCACTGGCGGGTGGAGCTGGTGGACGATCTGGCCCAGGACCGGCCTGACCAGGTGCGCTCCCTGCTCACCCGTTTCCGCTTGCGCCATGTCTCCATGAACTGCCTGCTGCGGGCCAACCGCCGCAATCTGCCCGAGTGGGGCTACAAGCAGAACGAAGTGGTCTGTGACCGCAAGAATCGTGCGGACGACCAGACCCTGTGGAACGTGGAGTACCACCGTCATGAGGAGCTGCCGCCGGCCCCGCCCAACAGCTACCACTCGAGCTTCCTCAACGACCTGGTACACCTAAACGTGGCCATGGCCGTGACCAACAACGCCCTGGTCCCCAACCGCGACAAGATTGACGTGCTATCCTCGGAGCCCATTCAGTGGCCCTTCCTGATCCTGGGTATGCGCATGTGCGGTTGGGACGACGACCGCGTCAAGTATTACCTGCTGGGCAACCCACTACTCTGGTGGGGCAGCGCCGTGGCCGCCCTGGCCACCCCGTTCCTGATGCTGTATTACGTGGTCCGTCAGGCCCGGCAATACCGCGACTGGCAGAAGGGCGAGTGGGACCAGTTTTGGCATACCGCCGAGATGCTGTGGGGGGGCTGGGCGCTCCACTATTTGCCCTTCTTCATCATGGGTCGGGTCACATACTTGCATCACTACTTCCCAGCCGTCTACTTTGGTATGCTTTGGCTGGCCGGCCTGCTGGACCACTTTGGTCGGCGCCTCTTCCGCGGCCGTCTGCACGATGCCATCCTGCTCACCGCCGGCGTGGCCGCCGTCAGCGTGTTTTGGTACTTTGCGCCCTTCACATTCGGTTTCAATTATCCGGCCAAGGAGCTGGCGTCTCGCAAATGGCTGTCCACTTGGAATATTTACTCCTAAAGAGAGAGGTTTACGCGTCGTATGTAGACGAGGGGGACGAAGCGTTCCTTCTCGCCAACCCTCGCTCCCTTCTTTCACCATCCCTGTCGATACCCCGGTCACCCCACCTTTCTTGTCCTCACTCTAATTATGCGCCATGTTGGGGATCGAACGCCATCTTGCGACCCCGCTTTACCCATCCATTAGCCTTGGTGCCCTTCTTTTATACCCTGTTTCTTCCTCGGCGGCAACAATCATCTTGACTCCATCACCCGGTCGACCAATTCAAATAACTAGTGTCTATCAGCCCTTACGTTGGAGAATGAAACCGATATAATTGTAGAGTTGTGGTGGGAATGGGGAGAACACCCGCCACTTCTGACCCCATCCAGGTCGACAAGCGCCAGAATACCGCAGACGAGGAGGCAGATGCCGCCCCCCCCTCCGCGTGAGAGTATATATTGGAAGCGAACAACCGCGACCACACATCATTAATTCACTCTCCCTCTTCCTTCCACCCGGTTAATTCTCGAAAGCCTGCTCAAGGCCGAGCGGCAGATCCATTATGTCTTATTCAGACACCTGCTATCTTTGTACTCCTCTCATCCTCTTCAACATAATCATTATTCCAACCTATAGTGAAGGGGGCGGAATCGAAATCGACCTCCCCCCACCCCCTGATGCGCTAATGAGGTGGGAGTTATGTTACACATTTTATTGGACAACGCGATGCGCGGTGCCTGCGGACTTTGACATGGTGGTACGTAATGAAAAAAGCAGTGGACGGGCGAGTCTCGGAGGTGGTGCTACCTTTGATGGAAGGCCCAGATAGGGCAGCCGAGCAGCGGAATGCGAAACGAGTGGGGTGGTTGGGTACCTTGATCAGCCGAAGATACCACCCCATGGGCCGCAATAATTATTATTTGAGACAAGCACCGCACACGCTCTCGATGACCTTGCGGCCAAAAGGCACATAGCTTGCGCAGTACCAGACGAGGGCGCAGAATTGCACAATAACCATAATAATCGAGAGGATCATGCTGTCGAGCTATTAAGGTCGTTCATGAGGGAAAGGGGGAAGGTAGAAGTGGTAAGGGGGGGAAGGTGAATCAATTATGGTTGAGAAGGGAGCGGGGCGGATGGAGTCGACCAGGGAGGTAAGTGTGCGGGCCGGTCGCGACGTGCTGTCGTGGATACTTACCACAATCGCGGCGATCAAGGTAACAACCAGCGAGGCGACGTAGACCAGGGTGGCGATAAGGCGGACTGCGTCGTGTAGTGGGAGTGGATATAGTGAAATATGGGCACGATCTTTAGCAGGCTATTCCCATGGGCTACTATAGCCTCCAGGGCCCCGGGCGGTACCGAGCTCAAAGACATAATATCTACTTACCAGGCTGGAAAGCTAGCTTGAGCTGTCGCATGGGTCCAATTAGAAACATGGTCCTACGGAGGGTAAAGGGCAGGGGGGGAGAGGTGTAAGGAAAAGCAGATCATGGTGAGTAACGGCGGGAGTAGTGATCGCAGTTCGCCGGGGTAAAGGTGAAGCGAAAGGACGGCGCACGAAAAGTCGACTTACCCAAACAACGCTACGATATTGCCGAAGGTGTAGAATATCGCAAAGCCGGTCATGTGCGCGGTGCCCAGCATGACCAGGGACAAGATACAGAGCACGAAGCCTAGGACAAAACAGCCCGCACAGGCGTACATGCGGTTGGTGCGCGACAGCGAGAAGTAGTCGCTCAGGCCGGACTCGTTCTCTGTGGCCAGGTTCAAGCCGTCCGGCTGAACCTGCTTGGTTATTTTGGGCATGGTAATATTGAACGACATGGCGATGCGGGGCGGGCACGATCGGGTGGCAAGAGGGTGGTAGGAGGATGGATGGTGGTGGAGAGTGGGAGGAGTAATGGGCGGCCGGTCGCCGATGTGGGCAATCGTAGGCGCAAGGCTGGCAGGCGAGGGGGGGAGTGGAGACGACGGGCGGGTTACCGGTAGTGATGATGAATAGGACGGCGCAAGGCTCAGTAGTGGCCACCAATATAAAAAAATATATTGGACGATAAGATGTACAAATGGAGTGGGGGCGGGGCTTGGCGTAACGGGACGCCGCCGTTAGTAAGCCGGTTAGGAGCGCGGAAGGGCCAAAACGCGGGAGGGGGTGGGGACCAGGGAAAAGGCAGAAAAACTTAATGCCACAGCCACAATAGATTGGAAGGACAAAAGCCCTTCTACCTCACTGCCGGCTACACTGCTATATGGGAGGACAGGGCGAACGTTAGTCCTGCCTTCGGCTTGTGCTGCCCTCGGAATTCGCCTACCTGCGCCCTAAGAGTCATGGTAAAAATAACCAGAATGACAACAATAGGGTGAAGTACCGTACTGTGACGGCAGCATGAATATTCCGACAACAGAAGAGAGAATTGGGCAGGGGCAACAGTGTTGGCGGGAGCGTGGGCCTGTCAGGCCTTATACTCAGATTTATACCTGGTTAAGCGTCGCCTCCGACCTACCGGTGCGCCAAAGATACCCAAGGCTGGGTGGATGATGGGCAAGGCCCGCTGGTTGACATCGCTACCGATGGCAGTAGCCTTCAGGTAAGAAAATACCTAAACCCCATGGAGGGGGGGGGGGGGGGGCTTGCTGTCGTTAACAATCATCATTTACTGTGACATATTTTATTAACCGGACGGCAACTAGTCAACAAGGGTTTGCCGTGCCATGTAGACGACGGGTGGGGACGGCGACTAGAATACAAACCAGTACAAAGGGAGAAAAAAGCCTTGCACGCGTGCCTCGAGCCGAGTTGCCGGTACTGGTTGCCTCGCATCTGGCTTTACAGAAAATAGTCTGGTGCGGGCCGTTTGGAAGGCACGCCCCGGTTCTCTTGAGATGCGGCCTCAAAGATTTTGAAATCCTGCGCGAGGTGCTCGTCAAATTCTAGGATGGCGGCTACGTTACCACAGCGGTAACAGTAGTTGGGGGCGGACCATACCGTCACGATCCGGTCGTCAAACATACGCTTGTAGCCCTCCATAACAAGCTGGTGGGCGCGGGCAATCATGTCTAGCCCGTTGGTCTGGAGGAAGCTCTGTACGACCTGGGAGCCGAAAAGGTAGCCGGCACCTCGTGGACTGACGCCCCAGGTTTCGACATCTAAAAGGTGATTGCGGGTCGGCAGGATGGGTGATAGACGAATAAGGTGAGTTTGGTGGTGTGGTTTGCAAGTGGCTTGTGAAGGGAGGGTGGGTCGGAGGCCTCCACTTACTGTCCGGGTCAGACCAGAGCAGGTCACACATGCCACCGGTATGCGGCACTTCCTGCTTGCGGTCGATGGTGCGGATTTGGTCGACCGTGGTGATGGTGGGCGATAGGCCGCCGTGGACGCAAAAGATCTTGTCGCCAATGATGGCTGCCAGGCTGAGGTAGTCAAAGATTTCGCAGCAGTACCGCCAGACGTTGGCCGAACCGTACTTGCGTAGACACTCGTCGTAGAAGCCGTAAACCTGCGTGATCTGACG
The DNA here is from genome assembly GCA_027575765.1 of Tieghemiomyces parasiticus. NCBI lineage: Eukaryota > Fungi > Kickxellomycota > Dimargaritomycetes > Dimargaritales > Dimargaritaceae > Tieghemiomyces > Tieghemiomyces parasiticus. The sequence continues at coordinate 8,035 of JANBPT010001088.1, read as the reverse complement.
GGACTCGTGGTTACCCCGAATCAGAGTTATCCGGTCCGGGTACCGTACCTGGAAGGGCATCGTAACAGAGGGGGTGGTTCAAAGACGGTACATGGTCCCGATGGGATCAGAGAGTGGCTATTTGTGTGGATGGTCACGGCCCCCGATAGACACTTCAGAGCCTATGGTGTGCAACATGTAACAATGACAGGGTCCTGGCGGGATCCTTCTCTGCTGTCGACTTACCTTGAGGGCCAAGAGGAGGAGGAACGTCTCGACACTGTAGTAACCACGATCTACAAAATCGCCTGGTAGGAGGGAGGGCGGAAAAAGGGGGAAATGGTGCGTCGAGGGGTAGAAGAATTGGGTGCCAGGAGGACGGGTTAGCTGGGCGAAGGGACTCAGTAGCCGAGGGGAGAAAAAAAGGTAGATATGACACGAAACGCAGTGCCGTCGGACTTACCCATGAAGAGGTAGTTGGTATCGGGGCACTCGCCGCCCACTTTGAACAGCTCCTTGAGGTCATAGAACTGGCCGTGAATGTCACCGCATATCTGCATGGCCGTGATAGAGGCTTGGGATGGGAGGAGGGGGTGATTAGACACATAAATGCGCAGAGGGTAGGGATGGCCCGAAACCGCGTCGTCTGTCTGGTAGGATGGGCTCCGTAGATTGGCATGCCGGGCGCCCTGGCCGAGTAAAAAGCGAGGGCGACAGCAGGAAGGTATGGCTTACCGTGACGGGGGCATCAACCTGCTGGACGTTGCTCTCCTCAATAAGAATTTCACGGGCCTTGTAGCAGAGTTCCTTGACCTCAGCCTCCGTAATAATCTCGCAGTTACGCAGCAGCTGGATTTGTCTGTTGAAAATATAGGAGCGGGCATAGCATTGGAGAGAGGGGATGGGCAGATGGATAAGGCTGGTCAGTGCTGGCAAGGCACGCTCTGGGAGCTCGGTGGAGTGAGTCCTCCTCAACTTCAAGCTGGTGCGAATCTGGTACAGCGAATGAAGTACCCGTCCCAGAACAGCACCAGGTAGGAACCAGGGCTACGGGCCCGTTAGGGGGGGGGATCCCAGGTACCTTACCTGTCCAGGTCGCTCGTGCCCATGGTGTCGAACAGAGAATTGAGTGTTCGATGGGTCAAAATCTGAAAAAGTGGTGGGGTATTGGCCAGGTATAGTGCGGTTGAAAGCTAGCGATGGGCGGCCGTTGGAGAACGGTTAGAGTGGATGGCGACGTTTAGAGAATGTGGGACGCTAGAGCTGAGGGTCAGGGGTGGCGCAGTAGGTAGTAATAAGGGGAGGTGCAAAGGCGCTGTAGGCCTGATAACGATGGTGGGGAGACGAGGGGTTCAAACAGGTGGTGAGGGACCGAGCTATGGTAGTCAAAGTAAAGCGAGTAGCGTGAAACGGATGGCAGCGGTTTTAGGTGATGAGAAATAAATCAAGGCGAGGGACAGATGGTCGAGAGGGGTTGGCAGCCACCTGTAGACGACGGGAGGAGAGGGTGTATGCGTCTGCCCGGGAGGAGAAGTGGTGCATGGAGCTGGAGAGTCTGGTACAAGCTAAGTGAGAAGAAAGGGGGGAGGGCTGCTGGTCACAACGCAGGGCCATGGTCGGTAGATATTTTTTTACCTTAGCGCCATCCAGGATGGTCCTCTAGACGATAACCACCATCCTCACGGCCTGCGCGCTATGCCTGTGGCGGACGGTGCTGCCAAGGTAGGCAGGTCTCGCCAGGCCATAGAGACCCATGTGCCCTGCCATATACGCGCCGCCAACTTGATTCCACGCGCCGACGGTTCGGAAGTGAAAGGCTTAACTTGGGCTCTACCTTTTCGCTCGTCGATGCTATTTATAGTTAACATTAGTCCCCGGAATGCCCTCTGCAGTCCGCCGGCCGTCCCTTTTTCTGCTCCCACCACATAGCCACTTCGCCTCCGCTCCTTACCGGCGGCTTTCACTCGCATCCAGGACTCAACGGTCCCAGCGCCACTGAATCTCCTCTTGTCAATACCTATCCTAGCTTGCCAATTCGAACGGCTTGCCTCCGGGCTCCCTGCCACTCTCAACCGTCACACCGCATCTGATCATGTCGACCGAACCTAGCGCCCCGCCAGCTTCAACAATGTCTCAAGAGGAAAAACAGCGCATCCGGCGCGAGCGCCTCGAGCGGTGGCGCCGGGAGCGGTCGGCGGCCGCTACCCCGGCCGCTGAAGAAAAGCCAACCCCGCCCGGACCCACCCCGCCCGTACCCACCGCGGCCTCGTCTACCGCCCAGCCGGCCCCCGCGCCCGGGCCCGCTACGTTGACCCCCCTGCGCAAACCCACCTCGTTCCACTTGACTGCGTCAGGCGGCCGGGTGGCGTTGAGGCGCGGCAATCGACCGGGTTCTCGCCCACTTACAGCCTTCGGGGCTGGCGCGGCAGATGATGCTGACGAACCGCAGAAGAAACGGACCCGTCTGATACCGCTACCGCCGCTGTCCAACATGACAGCGGGGGAGGATGGTGAGAACATAATCGAGACCAATCCTGTCCCGGGCGATCCGACTGAGGACAGTCTTGACGCCTTCATGGCTGATGTCAACCAGGAGGTACAGCAGATCACATCCAAGTCCCGGCCGTCCCCATCCTCACCGCCAGCCGGCACCTCGCTAGCCGAGACTTCCGCGTCGACCCTGGCGGAAGCGGCCGCCCTTGATTCCGACGGTGAATCCGATACCAACGCCACTACCGACCCCAACGCCGACCTCATTGCGTAAGTGTTTCCCAGCAACCGCGCGCCAGGCCAAGTGCAGATGGGCCTGGTAGTCGTTATAGGCAACTTTGAGTCGAGTCTAACTTCATTGGCCTTTCTTGCCACTTGTCTGCCCGCCGCCCCCCTCTCTATCTTACCCTAGCTTGGCGGCCCGTCGGGCCAAGAAGAAGGAGTTGGTTGTGGTCGACCACCGCCAAATGGCCTACGCGCCGTTCCAGAAGGACTTTTTCATCGAGCCCGCCGAACTGCGGTCCCTAGATCCGAGCGAAGTGGATGCCCTTCGCGTCCAGCTGGACGGTATCAAAATCCGTGGCGTGGATTGTCCCAAACCTGTGCGCAAGTGGACCCAGATGGGCCTTCCCGCACGCTGGTAAGTCCTAATTTTCCGACCCAGCGGGCGCCGCTTTGCCTGACTCATTGGAACCCACTGGGCATTGTTTATTTTTGCCAAGCGGCCCGACTGTCTTGCCTCACCCCCCCCCTCCAGCTATCGGCGGCTCTAATGTACTAGTGGTTAACCTTTACCCTACTTCATCTTTTTCGGGACCTCCCTTACTCACTTACCACCACCTCTGGCAGCACCGAAATCATCAAAAAACTCGAATTCTCCTCACCGACACCCATCCAGGCCCAGGCCATCCCGGCCGTACTGGCCGGCCGCGATGTCATTGGTGTTGCCAAGACGGGCAGCGGTAAAACCCTGGCCTTTATCCTCCCCATGTTCCGCCATATCAAGGCCCAGCGGCCGCTGGAACCCGGGGAGGGCCCCATCGCCCTGCTAATGACGCCGACCCGCGAACTGGCCGTCCAAATTCACCGCGAGTGCCGGTGGTTCGCCAAGGCGCTGGGACTTCGGGCCCTCTGCGCCTATGGGGGATCTCCCATTAAGGAAAACATCGTGGAGGTCAAACGCGGGGCTGAGGTCATAGTGTGTACCCCCGGGCGCTTGATCGACCTTATGTGCGCCAACTCCGGCCGCCTGCTTAGTCTATCACGCGTCACCTACCTGGTCCTGGACGAGGCGGATCGCATGTTCGATATGGGGTTCGAGCCCCAGGTAATGCGGATCGTCAATAACATCCGGCCGGACCGTCAGACCGTACTTTTCTCGGCCACCTTCCCGCGGCAGATGGAGGCTCTGGCCCGGAAGGTGCTACGGCGGCCCCTGGAGATCACGGTGGGCGGGCGCAGTGTGGTGTGCGCGGACGTGGTTCAGCACGTAGAGGTGGTGCCCGATGAGCGGGCCAAGACCTTCCGGCTACTGGAGATTCTGGGTCACACCCTGGGCGACGACGCGCCCGACGCGCGTTGCCTCATCTTCGTGGACCGCCAGGAGGCTGCCGACCAGCTGCTGCGGGAACTACTGCGGCGGGGCTACCCGTGTATGTCACTACACGGCGGCAAGGATCAGGCCGACCGGGATGGGGCGGTATCCGATTTCAAAACCGGCGTAACGCGGATCCTGGTGGCCACGTCGGTGGCCGCCCGCGGCCTCGACGTGAAAAATCTCAACCTGGTCATCAATTATGACTGTCCTAACCATTTAGAAGACTACGTGCACCGTGTGGGCCGTACCGGCCGCGCCGGGCGCCGCGGTGATGCCTACACCTTTTTGCTGCCCACCCAGGACCGCTACGCGGTCGACGTGGTCAAGGCCCTGCGGCAGAGCGACGCCCCCGTACCCGAGGCCGTCCAGGCCCTGGCTGAGGGGTTCCGCCAAAAGGTGGCCACCGGGGAAGCCCACTTCAGCGGATCTGGGTTCGGTGGTAAGGGCCTAGAGCAGCTGGAGAAGGATCGTGATCTGGCTCAGCAGCGGCAGCGGCAGGCCTACGGCCAGGTAGACGATGAGGAAACGGGTACCACGGCCACCACTGCGGAGACATCAGAGGCACCACCTCCGGCCCGGCCGGCCCGTACCGAACCTCAGGAGGTAATCAGTGACGCAGTGCGGGCCGCTCAAGAAGCAGCGGCCCGGGTTGAGGCGACTCTAAAGAACGGCAGCGAGGGTCGGACACAAAACATCCTGGCCGCGATTAACGCCCAACTGGGCCGCGGGACGGCCAGCGAGCCGGATGGGGACGTATCAACCACAACTACCAATGCCCCGCTGTACACGGCCGAGATTGAAATCAACGACTTCCCCAACAAGGCGCGGTGGCGTGTGACAAGCAAGGGCCAGATTGACCAACTGACAGAACTGACAGGGGCCTCCCTCACCACCCGTGGGACATACTACCCGCCGGGTAAGCAGCCCACGGGGCCGCACGACGAGCGCAAACTCCACCTGTTTATTGAGGGTCAAACGCAACTCGCCGTCGACCAGACCCAGGCTGAAATCCGCCGGATCCTGGCCGACGCCACCCGCCAGGCCATGGAGGCCGAGGCTCAGAACGGACCTGGCGAGGCGGTTGGCCGCTATTCTGTCCTTTAGAAAAGCCTTCTCAGCAGACGCTAACCCGAAGTCGTTTTGGATCACCGCGTGCTACCTTTATCGAGCGCCTGTGGAATCATACCGCAACTACTCTCTGAACGGTGTGCAATGGATGCTTGTCAGGTTTTATTAACTTTGCAAAAAGGTCGATGTAGCAATAAATCCCCTGACATCTGGTAGCTTCAGGGTTGGAGCTTGCAAGTAGATGGAAGGAGGGAGACAATGTTTGCCTACAAGGCGGACCATGAAGTTCGATTCCAAAGAATACGAGGTGGCCTCAGTCTAGTGCAAAGTGGGCCGAAGTAGACCGACGCCTTCTAATTCACCAGATATTGAGCGTTCGGGGCGTTTTCTCCAGCTGCTGCATAGGCCGACCCAGGTATACCATGGGTACTAATACCGGGCGGCAAACTATGACTCCTTATGAGAGCTAATCAAGAATACCACCGTAGAGTTGGTCGCGGTAGATAATGTAGTCATTACTCGTGGCCACCGACTGGGCGTTCAACTTATTGAACGACTCGTTAATTAATGCTAGCAGCTCGGCGTTGGTCGTCTCTTTGGGGCATCAAACAACATCCGTGATCAAGAGCAAGGTGATTGAGGGTAGCGTTAAAAAAAAAGAGGGAGTCAATAAAGCATGAGGGTCTATCACTCGAAGGAGGGGAGGGTTGGCAAGTTCGCTAGGGTGAGGATACGACCTCATTTGCCGTTGAGGGCCGAAGAGCGGGACTCATTGGGTCACAGACCCGTCATCGTTTAGCCGGTACCTACCGTAGCCGCCGGTCTGGCCTACTGAAGCAAGCCACGCATCCTCGTCCTGGGCATAGTCCAACAAGTCGGTAAAGGTTTTACGAGCGTCGACTAAAGCCTGTAGACGGAGGTTGTGCCTATTTATTCGAACCGACAGTCGCCGGGGCTGGCGCATCCCCTGGATGCGCTTGAAGGTAAACCCCGAGTTGGTGATGCAATCGTAAATGACGGGGTGGGCCGGCACACGAGGCGGATCAAAGGCTAGCAGATCGGTACCGGTAGCACGCGCCGGCGGCGTGAATACCCGAACATCCATGGGTATCCGATAGGCCGGGTGCGGATCGCGCTTTCGTGAGCGGCCCGAGCGGAGGTCAAGGTTGCGGCACCACTTGCGCTAGGGTAGGCCAAGTCGAAGCAGAAATGATAGTGGCGTGGAAGCGGGGTACGTTAGTACTGGAAGGGACAGTGGGTAAGATAATCCAAGGTCAGAAGAAGGAAAAGGGCTGCGAGGCAGCCTGCCAAACCGAGCTGCAAGGCTTAGCCCTAGAAAAGGGGTTCAGGCTAAGCAAGCAGTTGGGCAGCCGCGCTAGCTTACCGGATCATGATGGGCCTTAATCTTATAACCGTCGCCGAGGGCGGTATTTTGGAGCAAGTGGGAAAGGCGGCGGGTTAGTCGCACATTTGTGGTAGCGGGAATCAGGGCTAGCAGGGACAGGCCATTGGTGCGAGAACGGCCTTCAGTTTCGCCTGTGGCGTCCGACTTACCCGCTGGATCGTATCAAACACGCGCCCGAACCGACCGTAAGCAAGATCGCTTATCAGCCGCCGCTCGGCCGGGTCACCCTGGACAGCACGGGTCAGTCGCTCGCGTGCCTGGTCCAAGAGTAGTTTGGAGGCAACGGTGATTGTGGATGGCGTACTAGGGAAGCTGTTATTAGGAGGGGGGATACGGAACCTCGGCCGTTAGACGATGGCCTGCTGTAAGGGTCGATAGAGGACTGTCCGAGCGGACACGTACCTGATCAGCCTCGGCCTGGCAGCGGGCAAGCAGCCGGTGACCTTGGGTGTGTCGGTTGAAGCGGAAACGTTCGCGGGTCCAGTTTCGTACATACGTCACCTGGACGTTGTCGGGCAGGCGGTATGCCAAACGGAGCAGGCCCCGGTAGAGGCCCAGGACATTTGAACGGTGCTTGACCGTGTGCCGGAAGAATTCGCCGGGCCGTGACAGCATGGGTCGAGGTCAAGTTAGATTGTAGGGAGCCGCGGGGAATGCTACGGAACGCCGGGGTGAGGTTTCGGGTGTAACGTCGCAAGGGCTTGACATGGATGGCTAGGGAGAGAAATGGTTATGGTGTCTGCTCAGCAAAGAGTCTGGGATCTAGCACACACACACACCTAATGCACCCGCTCGACGGTAGTGGCTGGGAAGAGCGTGCCTGGGCAGGGGCGACTTTATTCTTCTAAAATCTGACTACCCCAGGAGTGAACCCCCCCCCCACTTGGGAGCTGCGAGGTCAAGGAACGATGGTTATAGGCGTCCATCTGTTCCCGGGCATATGGGTACCAATTGGGCTTGCGAAGCGGCTTCTCACGTCCACTCGGTTTCGTCTCGACTTCAAACCCCACACCGTTTGACACGCTCCGAATTATGTCACACGTTGATCGATTGGAATTTTGATGTGATTATTCGTGTGGTGTACAAACAAAAACATGCGCGTACTCTTAAAGGGGCCAAGGGGAAGATACGGAATGCGTTTTATTTGGGGGAAAGAAGCGGGCGCGGGGAGTAAGGCCAGTGCATCAGAATAGAGGGAGTTAGAAAAGGAATGGTGGAACCGCCACATCATCACGGTCTGTGGGTTCCCCCCCCACCCTGTTGTCGACCAGCCTTTCGCTTAGAACCAAAGAGTCAAAGCGACAGTCGGGTGCTCACAAGGCAGCTAAGCAGAGGACAGCCGGAGGCGGCGCAGGTAGAAAAAGAGAGAAGCGGGGAGTGCGATGATGGGCAAACGGTTTCAGGCCGGGTGGAAAAGGTGAATTACATATCGTCGTCATCATCGTCGGGCAGGGGCTGGGCGGCAGCCTGCTCGAGCTCCCGCTGGTACTCGGCAA
>JANBPT010001087.1:0-14862 GCA_027575765.1 Tieghemiomyces parasiticus | reverse complement strand
GATAGCGATGCCCACCAATCGACGTGCTTGTCTCCCACAACCCGTCTTTTGGGCCCTTGGTGTGTAGGCATAGGCAACGGGCCAGCTTGCCAGAGGATATTGCTAGGGTGGCCGCGGTCGAAAAATAATTAGACACCAGCTAGACCTTCGAGTACCAATGGTGCTACCGCCACCTGACCTCCCCGCCGGCTCGCTTTGGTTTCCATGACACCAGCGTCGCTTCTTATCCAGCCTCCGTATACTGGTGGGTCGAGGCCTTTATGTTGTCCGTTGGGTATGGTGAGTGGAAGGCTAACGCAGAGGTATGGATGAAATGGCAGGTCGATCGATACGACAGCAGACCAAGTGGGACCGGCGGTGGCAGCGGCGGATGCAGGAATATCCTCCAGAGAATCTGGGCAAGCTGATAGGTCGGCCGGGCAGGATGTGAAGCAGCCAGTCCATGTCATCACAATATCATCTCCTCCTCTCATTCTCACGGCTAACCCTCACAAGGCTAATAACCGACCGTTCTATCACGTGATTTCAAATAAGATGTCAGATCAGCCATGCCCACTGCCTATCATACCGCCAGCAAAGTACGGGAGTAGGGTAGTAGATCAACCGAGACTGGTGCAGTCCTATGGGGATCGGGCCGCGGAGACTGGCCATGCTTTGCCGGTCGTGGATCGTTTTAGTGTGGTTTTACATGCACCGACCCCTCGGCGCTTGCAAGACAGACACGGCAGCTCGGTATGTTGAGTACATGCGATGAAAGTTCATCCGCAGGTTTACAACTGGACCCCCTCTACCTGCTGCCCATGGCAAACCGCCACCGTCCTAGTGCTACCGGTGACGAGCAGGCCATGGCTGTGGGCGGTATGTTTGGACCAGGTCGCCGCTGCCCCTCACGGCCTGCGGCACTGGCTACTGGATTTCTGGGAGACTGCGGCATTTAGTTGAGATGGACTGGGGGACTTGCTGCGGCAGGGTGGCCGATGCCCCAGCCTTTTAGATATACATACCTGCGCTGCTGAGGGCCCCGCAGTAGCTGGCACCAGTGATCAGCAGGAGGGCTGGCCGACTTCTCGAAGCGCTGGCCCTGTTGGTTGTTGACGCTGGGAGCTGAGGCCGCGGGCGATCGGATCCCAGAGACACGAGGCAGTTGACGTGGCCGTTAGGCAGTGAGCCCCGCTTGCGTCGCCTCCTTCCACATTTGGTGTGGAACCTTCTCCTTCTCCCCTGGGTCTGTTATTGGCTTTCCACTCTCGCCTTCCAGTGCTTCAATGGCCAGCTCTTCCCTCCAGAATTGGCCTTTCTTCTCCACCCAGCCCCTGCCCGCTATTCCCTCACCCTCCGTCTAGAGCGGACCAATGTTTTTGTTTTGGTTCAACTTTGCCTCCCCTCCCCCCCCCACTGTCTCGGTAGGCCCGTCGGTGCTATTTTCCAGGCCTCTGTGCCTCCCTTCTCCCCTGCACACAGGTGACCCATGTACAAGAGAACTTGGCCAGCGCCCAGTGGCTATGGCGCAAAAATTTATACGACGCTGAGGCAGAGCACTGGCCTTGCGCTATAGACTCAGTGGGTCGTCAACCTACAACTACGCACTACCGCCTTTCCTAACTGTGATCCGCATCTCTACTCCACTTGGCACTCCGCCTACACCTTGTCCCAAACCAGTTTATCACATCATTGGCCGGACTGCATTGCCCATAGCCTCGAGTACCGAGCCCTCCAGCTTCCCCCGATCGCCTTCCCACCCATCGTATTGGCCTCGATACGTGCATACCCATAGTATACTTACCAACGTCATTGCCAGCCGCGTGCCACCCTATTATTCCTCACGGCCTGGCCTTCCCTAGTACACACCCCTTCCCTCCACTTTTATCGGTTGCCACCCTCAGGTTACTTCGACCCTTCCATCACCAAGCGCCTACCGTTAGCATTTAACGTCACGTTTAAAGGGTTGACCCCAGTCTCCCAGGTCGTCTACTGCAAGTTTATTCAACTACCCTCACCCGGCCCCTTCCCCGCCGCACCTTAGTCACGCCCGCCGCATGGACGACTACGACTATTTGGAGGATGGGTTTGATCCCAACAAACTCCGCGTGGTGGATCTCCGCCGGATCCTGGTGGACCACCAGGTCCCGTTCGGCTCCCTGGACAAGAAGCGAGTCCTAGTTGAACTGTTCTCCGACCATGTGGCTAGCCAGGCCAGCAAGCTGCGGAAACAGCGCAGGGCTGCCGCTGCTGCCCCGTCGAGCGCTGAGGGTATGGAGTTCATGCCTGGTGCCGAGGATGCCGCCAACCGGAAGGCGCTCAAAAAGGCCAGGAGCGTGCTCCGAGCCCGCTCCAAATCCCGCACTCGGGCAGCTGCGGCAATCGAAGAGGAGAGCGAGGCCGCGCCTAGCGCTGAGGCGTCCGACGAGCGCGGCAATGGTCGCCGCGACCGTATGCGTACCCCGAGCCCGGCGTCGTCCCGCCAGACCGACCTCACGTCGCCGCGCATGGGGAAGCGTAAGCTCACTGCCCGTAAGACCCCGCTCCGTGCCGCCGCCGCTACTACCTCGGCCGTCATTGACTTCAGCGACGACGAGGACGAGCGCCCAGCTACCCCGCGCAAGTCCGAGCGGGAGGTACTTGGTACCCCACGCAGCAAGGCCCGCGCCAAGACCGTGGCCGCCGTGGGCAAGAAATCGTCCCTGGGCTTGAATGTCACACCGGCCAAGGCCCACCTGGGAAGCGTGGACGAGGAGCCCGCTGCCAAATCACCGGGGGTCGAGAAGCTCACCTTCGACATGCCAGCTCAGATTGACAGCCCCCTGCAGTCGCCCGTAGCCAAGGCCCGCGAGTACATGTCCCCCGCGCGCGAGGGGACTGCCGTCCCGGAAGGTCTCCGCTCCGCGCGAAACCCGCGCTCCACCTCCCAGGTCCCGGCGGCCTCACCGCCGCCCAAGAAGGTTAAGGCGGCCGAAGATCAGAACCGGCGCCGAGAGAGCGGTTTTTTCTCTGACGAGAACCCCTTCCAGAGCGGCACCGAGGATCGTACGCCCGACCGGGCCACCCGCTTACGCAAGAAAAAGACCACCAAGACTCGGCGCCATGCGGCCTCGACGGCCGCCGTCGATACCCCAGATCGTCCGTCGGTGGCTGACGAACCCTTCACCTTTAGCCAGGATGTGCCTACGGCCCCGTCAGAGCCGGCGGCCCCCAGTCCCTATGCCATGCGGTCGCCTCCACTGTTCCGCAAGTCTATGGTGCCCATTCCCATCGTGTTCCAGGACGGACCTACCACATCCACCACGCAAGCTACGGCCACGCTGGAGCCCGAGACGAACCCCATGCCGGCCTCGCCCGGTTCGACCGCCACCACCACCACCACCACCACGGTTACCGCTGCGACGGTCAAGGCCACCTCCCCATCCCCGCCGCGGGTTAGGCACCGCACCAGTCCCGCCGGGGGGACCACCACGGCGCACCACGGCTACGGCGAGGTCCGCCCCCGCCTGCTGGACAGCTCTCCTGATGTGGCTGACAGCATCCCGGACCCGCCGGCCGTGCACCCGGCCCTCAAGCGTCGATTCAAGAAGGGCGGCGACGATTTGTACGCCGGGAGCGCTTTAGACCGCGACGGCTGCGGCTGCCTGTCACTCCTCTTCTCCGTGATCGTCCTGCTCCTAGCGGTGGCCGCCGGTGGCCTGGTTTGGCACCGTCAGGAGTCGTTCCGGGTGGGCTACTGCGACGCGCACGAGCCGGCCCACCCTTGCCTCTCGGTAGGCTACTGGGCGGACCTCACGACCGAAGATGTAACGCAGCTTCCACGTGACCCGGCCCGCCTGCACGCCGTGCTACAGCCCAGTTGCGTACCTTGCCCGCACCGCGCCGTCTGCGCGGACGGCACCATCGCGCGCTGTGAGGAAGGGTTCATGCTACGTCCACACCCGCTGGCCAACCCCGTATTCCCCTTCCCGGACCAGTGTATCCCGGACACGGTTAAACTAGCTAAAGTGGAGCAGGTGAGCGACGAGATCTTCCGCGTGCTGAGCGAGCGGCTCGGCCAACTGCAGTGCAACTGGCGCCAGTACGATCGATTCACCAAGACGCAGGACGAGGTGTCCCTGGTGGAGGCCGGCGGGCTCCCGGAAGACCACCTGTACGCGCAGGTGTACTCGCTCAAGGAGCCGGACGTGTCGAACGCCGAGTTTGCCGAGGTGTGGCAGTTGGCGCTCCGCAATATTAAGCAGTGGGACGACCGCGTGGAGTACGTGCTGATTGAAACGGCGCCGGGCCAGGATACCCTGTACCTGATTTCACGGGTGGCGCACCTGCCGCTGCGGTGTCGGGTCAAGAATGCCCTGTTCCACGTTCTGTCGACCTACCTGCGCGAGGTGATGGGTCTCCTGGTGGTCCTGACGGTGGTCCTGTTCATCCGGGCGCGGTACCGCCGGTACGTCCGCGAGTCACGTCTGGTGGAGGAACTGGTTCATGCGGCGGTCCAGCGGTTGGTCCAACAGGAACACCTGCACTACGTCGACCCGACCCAGCACCCGTCCAATGCCCTGTCGGTCACCCAGCTCCGGGACGTGCTGGTCACCCCGGCGTATGCCGCCTCCGCGGCCGCCCGTCACCGGCTGTGGGAGCGCGTGCGTAAGCGGGTCGAGCACAACGCTAACGTGCGCGTCCGTATGACCCAGGTCAAGGGTGAACCCCATCGGGTTTGGGAGTGGATCGGTGCGGCCCCCGCGTTCGGCGCCAACGGGACGAATAAGCAGAAGCACGGTGGGGTGGGGTCCGGCGATGAAATGACCGCCGCCGCCGCCGACCGTGCTGCCCAACTTCTCCAGCAGCAACCATCGGGGGGACTACAACTGGGTGGAGGGAACGCTGCTGAAGGTACTGCCACTAGTGCTGATGGTGGGGCCGGGGCCGCCGGTATGTCCGTTGAAGACGGTCTACTCTTTGCCGCCGGTGCCGGGCAGCGTCGCTGAGCCCTTAACCTAACCCCCACTTGTGCACTTAACTTTTTAATTCTAATAGTGCGTCCTCCCCCTCCGCTTTTTGTTTTATTACAAGGGTTGTCTTCCGCTCACTTTCCACCCCCTCCCGACCATCCCCATCTCCATTCATTCTTCATTTCTTCGTTCCTACCGCTGCTTTGCATTCCTATTCTTGACTATCATTACTATTTTTTTCTAGCGTCCCCTGATGTGGGTATTCAGGGAGAACCCTCGAATTAAGTCTGTTATCACACCTTCACTTCGCCCGCGCTCTTCGCTCCCATCCTACCTCATATATACGCTTACACTGGTTTTACCTCTTACATCGATATAATAGTGCGTGCTCACAGTATAAATCCTGGTCGTCATCCGTCTCTCTCTCCCCTCCCGGCCCGCTGCACGGGCGCGTATACTCCGTAAGGCCAGCCCTTATCGTCGTGTCAAAGTCACCGCTGCAATATTAATTAGCGTCTGGATTAAACCCAATGGCGTGGAAGTGCAAAGTCACGCGGGAGGTTTCATGTAGCTCTCACCGTCACCGCCTGACGCCACCCGCCCTCGATCACCCGCGGACATCGCCGTCAGCATGTGAAACCCCCGGGTAGGGTATGAGAGGGGGGCAGGCAATCTCTCAGGCCTTAACAGTGCGGGGAGTAGGACTGTGGGGCCTAACACGGTTGTGGTGCTCGGGGCAAATAGACATGGCGGTGCTGTTGTAATGATGGATGTGGGGGGGAGGGTGACATGAACCCTCCCACCAACATTGAGTGGGTCCAAGGCGCCTGCTCTGGTGAATCAAAGCATGGAACAATGGCGGACCGACTCCGGAGAGCGTAGTTTTATGGTTGTTGTGTTTTGCTAGGCAGTAAATCCTCGCTGTGAGTATGCAGAAAGGGCGGTTGCGATAGCCACTATCGGCCCGGTATTCCGGACTGGTGGGGTGTGGTATCCACCTCATCTTTAGCGCTACCGCATCAGCCTCACCGTGAGGGGGGGCTTGGCGTATCTGTGCGATGGATATCCCGCCGGTCATCGCTTATCGGCCGCTCTCCCGCCCGCTCTCTTCCATGCCTCTTTTTTGCCGTAAAACCCAGTCACGTCGCGGCTTCCAAGTTGTCTTTTTTTTTATGTCTCCTCCCCCCCCCCCACCACCGCCCTCCGTACCCCTTTTTCGACATCTCCACCTTCGCCTCATTCCTCGAGTGCTCCCCCCTCTTCCGAGCCCACAGGCCTATCAGTCCCACTGCCGCACTCAATAGCTACTGCTGCTCGACTCCTTTCTTCCTCCTCTACGTTGCTACCCGGGGAGTCCTCGCCATGTTCGCTTTACTATGGTCGGCATTCCTGCTGGCCATTCGGCCGCTCACCCTAACCGTCGAGGTAAACCTCTCCCTGCAGCCCAGTGTCCGCTGTCTCCGCCCTCGAGCGATACGTATTCGGGCTGGCACGGCCGGATGCACCTTAGACTGACCCGGACTCAACCCACTGTGTGAACTTTACCACTATTTTCTGCACAGGTCCTATTGCGGACGTGGCAGCACCACCGTCTGCACGACCCGAAACGCCGGGCCCACCATAGTATGAAGCTCGCCAAGACCTACGCCGACTGGGCCTCGGCAGCCCAGCAACTTGACGTACTGGAAGGCAATGAGGCCTGGAAAGCCCGCACAGTCTCGGACGACTACGGCTACCGGCTCCTCCAGAGCCATATTGAGCAGCTGCGGACTGCCCGGTACGCCGACGACGTTCAACAGTGCATGTTTCTGGTGCGCACCCTGGTATCGCGTAATGTGGGCCACATGGGCAAGCCCAAAGTAGGTGTCATGTATCAGTCATGTTACATCGGTTACCGCTACTGATACTATGGTCCTTTCACATTCAAACCACCTACTCACCCCCCTCTCTCCCCTTCTTCTATACCTTACGCTACCAATGCTCAGCTCTACGCCTACACACATATCGGTACCAAGCACTTGATTGACGAGTACCTCGATGAGGTAGTTCAGTCCCTGGAATTCATCCTGGGTTCAGTCCAGGTGCCCTTAGCCGTCAAGTATGGTTACTTCTCACAGGTTCGGCAGGCCTTCGGACGGACCGCCGTGCTACTGAGTGGCGGGGCTACGTTCGGCTTGTGCCACGCGGGCGTGCTCAAGTGCCTTCACGAGACCCATCTCCTGCCGCGCGTCATTTCCGGATCGTCGGCTGGGTCCATAATGGCCGCTATGCTGTGTACGCGCACTGACGACCAGGTCGAGGACCTTCTACAGCTGCGTTCCCTTAACCTCGAACTAATCGACCCCGCCGAGGTGGGGCGTCCCTGGGACTGCCTGGGTCGCCTGCTCAAAAATGGCGCCCTGTACAGCAACCGGGCCCTGATCCGCAGTCTGCGCGACAATATCGGCGAGCTAACGTTCCTGGAGGCCTATAACCGCACCCGACGCATCCTCAACATCACCGTGACTACATCCACCACGTACGAGACGCAGCATCTGCTCAACTACCTGACGGCCCCCAACGTGTTGATTTGGTCGGCGGCCGCGGCCTCCTGCGCTGCCCCGCTCATTTTTGCGCCGGGCCCCATCCTGGCCAAAGACAAGGCAGGGGACTACGTGCCATGGGGACCTGCCGACACTGAATGGATCGACGGGTCCGTCCAGAACGACCTACCCATGCAGCGCCTGGCCGAGCTGTTCAATGTGAACCACTTTGTAGTGTCCCAGGTCAACCCCTATGTGATGCCCGTTCTCGCCCTGTCCAACACGGCCGCGGCCACCTTCACTTCGCGATGGCGCCGCCTGCTCCGCACCCTTGTCCGGCTCACTTCGCAGGAGGTGCTGTACCGCCTGCGCCAACTCCGGCAGCTCGCCGTTCTCCCGCGTATTCTGTTCCGCGTTGAGGCCATGTTGGCCCAAAAGTACTCTGGGGACGTGACCATCATGCCCAATATTAGCCTAGCCGACTATGCCAGCGTCCTCGTCAACCCCACCATAGCCTCATTCCGGCGGTACCAGCAGCTTGGCGAGCGGGCCACCTGGCCCTGTGTCACCGTGCTCCGCAACCACTGCCAGGTCGAACTTCTACTGGACCGTATCATTTACCGGTTGCGGTCCGAACGCATCGCCCGCGACGCCGACACCCGACTTCGCCGGAGCCGTGTGTCACCCCGCCGCGCCCTCCCACTCAGCCCGCTGGTGTCCACCGAACCAGTGCCGCACGTGAGGCCCATCGGGGCGACTGTGCGCACCACCCCACCTACTACCGACACTGCTACTGCCACGTTCTCAGGATCTCAGCGTGATGCCCACAGTGCTCTGTGTCGCACCCTGCTGGGCGGATCGACCGGCCCCGAGGCCAACGTATCACCAGGCTTGTCGGGGGTCCTCGAAGTGGAAGGCAGAACCGCTACCGATACGGACGATGGGAAATCGGACCCCAATGATGCAGGGGTTGTCAAGGGGGACGATCAGAGTGGCCGGTCCGACTACTTCACTCCGTCATCCACGCTAGCCCCCACCAAACCGAAGGGTATCGGTAACGGCCCGGCTGACCCGCTAGCCACGTCGTACCCCTCCACGGCGGCGGCCCCCTGGCGGGGCTACCAGCGCCGCATGTATACCGCACCCCGCACCTCTCGGTCGGACGCGTCGGCCATCGCCGAGTTTGCTACAAGTGCCACTACCCATCCGCCGGCGTTCACGCTAACCCCCATCGGTGGCAATGGTGACACGGATGGAAATAGTAACGGGCAGCTTCTACCGCCCCTCTACCCGGAGGGCTTCGGCTATGCTATTCGGCCCTGCGATGCCAGTCCGGTGGCCGAGGAACCGCGAGGCTCCGCTTTCTATCGCGATCCCCGCCAGGCCCAGTCTACGCCCAGCTTTCGTTAGCCAGAAGTCTCCTTTATTCCCTCGCCGCGGCGTTGTTGTACATCATCATTTCTCCTCTTTCTCCCTTTACCATTTACATAAGATCACTGCAAGCCATCCTCCCCCCATCTACATGAATAAACGTATCATGGAATGTAGCCGTTCACTGCAAGTGGTAGCTTTTTATTATTTTATTTTTTCAATATTACAAGCTGGGAAGCCTTATTACTTGGCTCTGGGGTGGGGGGCGGGGGTACGCACCGTACCAAACACCTTCCTAACCGCCTACTCCGCGTCGGGCAGTTGCTCTACCTCGACAATCTCCGCGGTAAACTGCTGCACGTGGGGCCGGATCTGTAGGGCACGTAGCAAGACACGGTCACCGACCAGCAAGGGTTTAGCGACCAAGTCCCAGGAATACGAGACGGGCGATCCGGTGCCTGGCGCCAACCCGCCAAACTGACCCGGCGAGGTAGCGCGGGAGGCCGGCCGACACACGTCGGAGGCCTTGACGCTGAAGGTCAAGCCAACCACGGGCACGTATACCAGCACCGGGGCGTTGGGCGACATACGCGGTAGGGCCACGTAGCCCTGAAGTAGCGGGTTACCAAGGCTATCCCGAATGAAAGGGGACCGGGCCTGCTTGCATGTCGTGGGGCCGTCACCCCAGACGATGGTATCGGCGTCAGTGGGTTTCGGGGCCCCTGCCGCTGCCGACTTGGCTACCTCGGGGTTGGTGGCATTATCCATCATACTCGCCGCCTCGGCCGTCATCCATTCGTCAGGGTACCGATCGAGCCAACGCTGCAGCAACGTGGCTTGCCAAGTAACCTGACGGGCCCGGGTGGTGATCCGGGCGGCGCGTTCGGTACGCGACCATTCGGCCACCGCGGTGCTGAGGTCACGTTCGGTGAAGGGCAGGCGGTCGACCGAGCCGAAACGAAGGTAAGCCTTGATCTGCCAGTGAGTGACCATATCGATGAACCGGCGGAGCGGTGAGGTGACGCGGGTGTAGCCGTCGGTGATACCGGCCATGGCGTGGCCGACCCGGTGCGGGCTGTCGAAGGCCGTGGGGATGAACGGGAGGAGGTTGGCGAACCGACGGAGGTCGAGGGTACCGTGGTTTTCCCGGGCGCGAGCCAACGTACCCTGGTAGAATTCGCCCAGGGATCGCGACGAGCCTCCAGCGGATGGCCCGTGATGGCTCGCGGATATAGGGGAGGGCTCGGTGACCTGTCGGCGCTGGGCGGCCCCGCGGACCACGTCCAGATCAAGCAGGCGTTCCGTAGCGCGTTCGATCCGCTCGAGTTTGGAGAAATTGGGCCGGCCTTGGTTACGATAGATAATGGGGATCTGGCGTTCGGTACAGAACCGCGCGGCGACCTGACCGGCTAACATCATGGTCTCGGCCACAAGTTGTCGACTGGGCGAGAGTGGGTCGGCGTTGGTTTGAACGGCGATCCAGGGTTGGTTCGTGGTACCGGCGGATGCCGCCGCGGAGGAAGAAGAAGAAGGGGCAACTTCGAACCGAGGGAGTAGGCGTCTGGCGTTGGCCGTACCAATGAGCGCCGGGTAGGCCGACGGGGCCAACGGCGAGGGTCCTACTTGGACCTGAGTGACAGGCAGGTTAGAAACGAGGGCGCCGTTCTGAACGCGTTGGGAGTGAAGCTGGCGAGCAATTTGGAGCAGGTCGGTGAGATCACGGGCGGCGGCGGTGGTGATAGTGTCCGAGGGTGTATTAGCGCCCGAGGCGGTGAATCGACTTAGGGCAGCTTCCAGTCCGGCGGGCAGTTCGCGGGTGGCGGCGGCCGACGTGGCTCCCGGGTGCCATACGGCAGGCCAGGATGAGACCGGCAGGAATGGATCGGTCGTGATCGTTTTACCATTTGCAGCCTGGAAACGTGACCCAGCACCCGGAATCCGGGCCAGGACCGCGTCCACCTGGTGGTAGGTCAGGGACTGGATATTATGCAGCCGCGAGGGGGCGATTTGGTATTCTATGATCTGGCCCTGGCTATCGACCCGGGCGCTGAACGTGAGGGCCAGCTGACCGTCGGCGTTGGACAGGCAAGGATGGGGAGGGTGACTTTGGGCACTACCGCCACCCGACTGGGTCGGATCAGATGTCTTTCGGCCCTGCCCTAGACCCAAACCCAGGGAGGCAAGGTCGCCGGGAATCATGGGGAGGGCCGCCTCGGTAAAGTAGAGCGTGGTCTGGCGGAGCCCCAGGTACGAGGTCATGGGATGATCGGGCGGGATGAGGGTAGTGGGGTCAGCAATGTGGACGTGGAGCCAAGTGGGTTGGCCCGTCAAGGGGTCGCGCTCGAGGGACACGCCGTCGTCAATCTCGTGGGCGGTGGCGTCGTCAATAGTGTACACGGGGAGGGTTCCAAAATCCCGGCGGATATCAGCGTACAGGTCGTGGTCGTAGAGGTGGTGAGGCGACGACAGCGTCAGATCGACGCGGTCGCGCACAGCACCCGCGGGTCCGGCCGCCACCACCGACCGGAGGTCTTGCTTAATGCTCTTCAGTAGGTCTTGTTCCAGCTTGTCCACTTTGGGGAACAGGCCCGTGTGGGGCAGTGGCAAGGTCCGGTTGAGCACATGTGTATTCTCAGCGGGATTCCACACCCCAACGTCCATCAGGAACTGGATCACGGCATCCTGGTCAATGGGAGTGTACCGCCGCAGCGGTTTGAGCAGGGCCGGAACGAGACTATCGTAGTAGCCCGTGGAGCACTGGATTCCGCGGACGTGGTCGGCTACGTAGTTTTTAAAGAGGTGAATGATCTGGGCGTCAGTTCCTTCAAAGGCCAGAGGGCCCTTGGTACCATCGCCCCCGTCGGTCTCCACCGATGTGCCCTCACGCGCGGCCAAAATTTGGCGGGTCGTGGCCTGGAACCGGTCAAACTCCGGGGTGCGTTCACGTACCCAGTGCTGGATATCGAGTATCGTGGCCCGCTCCACCGCCGGCCGCGGGTAATAGCGACGAGTGAGAGCCAGGCTGCGCTGATCGGGCACGAAATCTATGGGACTGGTGTACAGGTGCCGGTGCACCATATAGAGTTCCTCGACGGTGAGTTTGCCCCGGGGGAGGGCCTCCACCCTCCTTTTCTTGTGTTTCTTATTCTTCTTCAGGGGTTCTTTATCGGTGGTGGGTGGCTTGATCGTGGCGAGGCGGGCGTTCGGGTTTGCGAGGGCAACTCCACGAGCGCTGTCACTAAACATGAGATGGGCGACGTGCTCAACCGTCAGGTGGGCCCGAGACTCCCAGGTGGACTCGTCCCACGCAAGCTCGGCCTCGGTCTGGCACTCGGTGCCGCTGCTACCACCGCCATACAGCTGGGCAACGGATGGATTCGACTGGGCGTAGTCATACAGCTTATCCAGCTGGAAGTGGTGGCGCCACCGCAGCTCGTCCACCCGGGCCCGCCAGTCAGACAGGACGCCGCGTAGCATGGGGATGGCCGGTACCAGATTGTTGGGATCCGGAACAGCCCGGGCTAGGTCCTCCTTCAGATGGGCCTTGATGTACCCGCGTTTCTGCTGGTTGAGCTTAGGGTCTAGGAGGCGTTGGGTGATTTCCCGGGGGGTCAAGCCTCTAGTCTGCCGAGCCTCCGTGGTCGATAGGTTGACGTGGTACGCGCCGATGGAACGAATGTGGAACCGCCAGCACGTCTCGAGGACCGAGGACTGTGAGAAAAGGAAATTGGGTGCCCAGAAGGAGACTTGGTAGTCATGGATGGTAAGGATGACCTGACCATCGGTCAGAACCTGGTACCGGCCGCTATGGGCGTCCGGCAGCAAGGACGCCAGCACGATCCCAAACCGCGGCGCCGCGCCCCGGGTGTCGAAAATCTCCACCAGGTCCCCAGGGTAGAGCGGCAGGCTGACGGTCAGACTGGAGGCCTTGCCCGCCTCCAAACTAATATCGCCCAGATCGGGGGTTAGATTGGAGGCCAGGCCCACATCCTCAGGTTCGTTTTCCACGCTGGCCGGTTCGACAGCCGCAGTGGTGGACTCGGTCGCCGGGTCGGCGGTCAGTGGGGTGAGCCGGGTGGTGTTACGTGAGATGAGCGGGTGATCTGACGGCACCGGCGCCCCGGTCACGACCGATTGAGCCTGGCGCTGGCGAAGGGCCTCAGTGGGGCTGATCGGAGCCTGCACCTTGGCGTAAAGTTCCTCGGGATAGTAGACCCTCAAGTTTTCTTTCAAGATAATGTCGGCATTGGGTAGGGGCTCCGGCAGTGGTGTCGGTGCGCCATGCGCGCAACGCGAGACGGGACGCTTAGAAGCCGCTCGAGTACTGTAGGACCGGGCTCCGGATGGCCCGCGCGGGTGCGGCGAAGGTGACTTGGGACCCGTGGCATGTGGGGCAGTCGGTAGATTGCGCAGCAAGTCCTGCATTAGGGGCTGCCAGACATTAAATGGCTTGGAGGTCGGTCGGGCGTCAGACTCGGAAGCGGATGTGGGTCCCTGCTCTACGGAAGGGTGCGAGGCATGTGCGGCATCGGTGGTCAACGTCTCCAGGGGCAGTTCGTCCGGACCCAAACCAGAGGTTAGCGTATCACTTCCAGTGTGGCCTGTCTTGGACATGGGGGTGCCTGTGGACGATGGTGGGCTGTCCGGGGTTTCGTGGCTCGTCATGGTATCGACATCCTGGAAAAACTCTCGCTCCTCCCCGGGCGATATCCGCTTGACGACGTCGTCAGGCGTCTGTTTACGCCATGCGCGGGCGAATTTGGTGAGACGGGTCGGATCGATTGGTCCGTGGCGGGCCAGACCCTCGTCCAAGACCCTGAGCAAACTATCGAAGCGGGCCAGCTCGTCGAGGCCGGCCGGGGGTTCCGAGCCGGATGCCTGTTGTTCTGTGTCAACGACCGCTGCATCAGGCCGATTTGGATCCGGGTGGTCGACTGAATTCGAAGCGTATACGGTCCGGGACGGGGCGTGAGAGAGGTCAATCAGGTCCGTCACATCGATGAGGGAACGGTGCGCGGTGTAAGTACGGCGGACCGGTCGAGCGTGGGTCCAGGCCGGTCCAGCGCCCGGATGGTCAGGACTGCGTAGCCCCGTTCGCCGGGCGATGCCACCGAGCAGGGATCGGCAGTGCAAATAGTGGCTCATGCGGACGGCGGTGGGTCGATCGAATGAGCCAAATGTCTAGTGGACTCGTGGGCGAAAGGATTGTTAAAGGTTTCGGGAAAGGTTCTAAATAGTCAGCGGTCAAATAAAGTTATGTTCCATGGGCAACGGAGGGGGTTTGAGCATGAGCTGATTGCTCTGTACAGGGTGCTCCAAATCGTAGCTATCAGAGCGCGGCGGGCGATCTACAACGTCCATATTGCTGCGGTTAGGTATAAGTTTGAAAAAAAAAAAAAGTGACGGGATTGGACGCAAGGTGTGGTTGGATGCCAGTGTACCAGCAATTCAAGGATTCACCTGACATAAAGCTCACTTCCCTGTTATAGTCCCATCTACGCTATTCCCATTCAAAAGCATCCGTTCTTTATTTTCTCACTAACTAAAGCTACACCGCAAATTCCAACTAATATATGTAAACAATTGGCTGTAAAATTGTGCAAAAGAGACGATTTGGACAAACCCGATAGCAAAGGAAGCAAAAAGAAAAATAGGCCGCCCGGAGGCCACGAGTAGAAATCGACGTACAACTGCTCGCCATTAGGTGCAGTACGCAACCAGTGAAAACCGTACCCGTAGAGCCTAATCAAGAGGCATATAACATTTGCATGATACAATATCGGCACCGAGGCTCTACCCAAAAACTACGGCAGAAGGGGGAGGGGCATACTCGTCACCAGCTCTAGTCACTGTTTACCCGTGCGAGGTTTAAACACCTTCATAGCGTTACTGGGTCTGTACATGTACATATATAAAGGGATACGTGGTTTAGGGCGCTGCTGCAGGAAACTCGGTAACCCTGGGTCGTTCGATCCTCAAGCCTATTCGGCCTTATCCTGGGCCTTGTAGGGGATGGTCAGACATTTGATGTTGAGGAA
>JANBPT010001086.1:0-14881 GCA_027575765.1 Tieghemiomyces parasiticus | reverse complement strand
GGCGGGTACGGGCGCGTCGATGTGTCGATCTCGACTTTGGGAATCTCGACCATCGTAGGCAGGCTATATATATATATTGGTGTGTGTGAGAAGGGGGGAATGGGGGGGTGTCGTAGAGATAGCGGGCAGGAAAGGTGTCGACAGGAGCAATGGTGAGAATGAATAAATGAACCAGCTAACTAGCTAGGCTGCGTGTGCGGCATGTGGGTGCACAGGTAAAGGGTAGGATGGTGAATTCAGTCTCCACCAGCATGAGCGTAGAATGGGGGAGGCGAAGGTATGAGGACAAGCGGTTGGGAGGCTAGGACCACTGGGTCAGTTTCGGTGGCGGGGGGGGGGTCCTATCGCCAGTGTGAAGTCATCCCCGTCCCATGGCTCGAATGGCGCTGCCAATTTCCAAGGGCGGTGGACTGGTAGGCGGTGGGTGGGATTTGGACGGCCTAGTTGGTTGGGCCTAGGGGTCCATTTAACAGCGTACCCCGGGCTCGTTTTTTTTTTCGAGCCCAGCGTATGGCAGGCACATTCGCCGACTATTGAACGGTTTATAATGGGGTATAAAGACCATAAGTAGAGCCACGCCACAGCTTTCGGAGGCAGCCATCGCCTCCCCAAAGTTAGTCGAAGGCAACGCCGAGCCCAAGGGCTGGCCCTTTGAAACCTACGGATCACTTGGCGCTTGTGACACGGGAAAGACTGATCGTGAAGAACCGGATCGAGCACTGCAGGTCGCTGCCAGCCACGTTAAACACCCCAGTTAGGTACCACACCGCTCTATCTACGTATGGACCATCGTAACATACCCCGACATTGTTGACAGGAGCAGGGGGGACTTTCCATTCTTATGCCCATGGCACCCTCGTCGAGTGACAGGTTCATGGGTGAGGCCGATAGTTGCCCCATAGGTTAGTTCCGAGCTAAGCTTGACAGAATTTCAGTGCACCCCTCGCCTGGCCTGTGAGACCGGGACATGTCTCGTCCCTGGACGGCGAGCATATTGGTCACCCGATCACGTATTGACGATTGCGGAGCATCCTTCCCTCCGAAGGTAGTAGAACACCCTCAGGGGCGAGCGAAACCAGCTCGGTTACCATCAGAGTTTGTCAAGGCCGAGATAGTATCTACTCATCGTCTCGTGGCCAGCGGCGTATCACTCCTTCTTCTTTCTCCCCCAGCCGATGGTTTCTAGGTGCATCTCCATATCACGCTTTCTATTTATCAATCCCCTAGCCTCCTTTCGCACGAGCGGCCGCTGCCCCGACTCTTCGCACACATATTAGATACTCTCCTCCCGTCACTCGCTTTCACATCTTCCACAGGGCCTAGCCAGTCAGCCAGCACAGTCTCCGCAACATGGCAACCTGCAGCGAAGAACATGTGCCACCCCATCACCCGCCAATCACCATGGCGACCATACCTAGCACTCCTGTGAGAACCGTCGTTGGGAGCGCTCAGCCCTCCGAGTACAACAACGACCAAAAGGCCGACGACGACGAGGGCGCTGCGGCCGACGTCACTGACGACGACGACTCAATCTACTTTTACCGTACCCACATCTACAAGCCGCACCGGACCGATATCTACCTGTCCCTTATTGTCATTGCCGGGTTCATCCTGGCCACGGTGGTGTTCTGCGGTGCCATTGCACTCATCATCCAGTACGAGGTCAACGTCGCTGCCGCGGCCTTCTGTATTCTGAGCTGCGCGATCGTTTGCGGACTGGTAAGCTGCATCATAAAAGCCATTTTGGAACCATTATCCGGCATTTTTCTATTCGCTGAGTGCCCTACTTGGGTTATGATCGGTACACTGGAGTGTTTTCTAGCCTGCTTCCTAATCACACCCACCGTTCTCTCATCTACCGCGCAACACCAACTCTACTAGTTCGTCACCACCTGTACGCGTATCTACCTGAGCCTCCGACGACGGCAGCTCGCAGCCAAGGCCCAGAAGACCGCGGAGAAACCGACGTGCGCCTCATTCCCCAATCCTAGTCTCGGTACCTTTTCCATGGTCGGTAGCTCTCGCTACCCGACATCTTCCGCCGTCATGGTCCACGCCCGGCTTGACCTGGCGCCCCCGGCACTACCACTACCCCCTACTGGCACGCCTATGTCATTCGATACGGGATTGATCCGGGCCCCACCACAGAGCCAGGTCAAGACCCCCACCTTCCATTCTATGTCGGCCATTCAGCCGCTACCAAAAGTAGCCATGGCCTAAACAGCAGGCGACCTGAATCCAATGCATCTTATATCATCCCGCTTTTACCAAATAGCGCCATGTTTACACCTGGTTTACCTTGTCCACGATCTTGTGTCAAGCAAACCCTCGGACTCCTGCCGACCGGCATTCTATTGTGATCAAGGGTCTGAGGGAAGCAATTAACAACGAAAAAATAGTAAATCTAACACTTACGAAGAAACATCAACATTTATTAGTAAGCGTACTGCAAAGACCTGATCCGGGCAAGATATAAATTTCTAAGGCGACACTCGCCAGAAACGGGGAGGGGGATGTACCACTCTGGATCTGTGCCTCCCACCCCCTCTTCGTAAGGCCTATTCGGTCGGCCCTGGCCTAGGGTTGCTGTCTGGCAACCCCTTGGCCCTAAAAGTATGGGAGAGTGGAAACGCTGACTGCACTTCATTCCGCTTTGGAAAGCCACAAGTAGAGGCGCTACCGGTACCTCCGCTTACAGAGTTAGACGGCCAAATCGGGACGACCCAGGGGCTACCAATGGCAAGGTCAAGGGAGAATCCTTCTTTCACATTCGTTTTCCGCCCTACACGTCTACGTTACTACGCTGTACGTACTGGATTCCCTTTCTCAAGAGGCTCACTGTAACGCCCCCATTTTACTCTCGAGCAAGCAAGCCATGGCCGACATGAGGCGCTACTTAGAGAGGCGCGGCCTCCGAAATAATGCCGCGTCGCAGCAGTGGTTTCACCCGCTGCTTTTATCACGAAGGTAGAGGCAGATAGTCGGCTCTTACTTTGCATAAAATCCGAGGCACGGCGGATGTTGTCGGAAATGGACACGTCGTGCCGGTTGGCCTAGGCCCTACCAGCACAGACCCGACTCAACGTCACCGTTTAGCCCACCTACCCCCTCGCCCACTTTCTCTTCCCAGGACCGCACTCGCTATTCAAAATATCGGAAACCTCGAACTCAAGCAGCACGTTATACTGGGTTTCACCCAGGACGGTCAATACCTGGCCAGCGTGCAGGTGACCAACCTGGACAACCGCCGCGACACGTTGGCCGGCTCCCCTATCGATGCGTTCCTGGAGGATGCTGGCATTGAACGGACCTTGTCATACAGCCTAGCACTCTGGCGGTTCAACCTCCGGTCGGTTCCGCTACGCAAGGTGTTTACCCTCGACTTGGCCCGTAGCGCTGCCGCGCGGTTCCGCGTCAATGTACTTCAAGCCCGTTTGAACCATATCCTGGGCATCCACTGCCGGTGGACGACTGAGCAACGCGAAGATCTGTCGGTGTTTTATCTGGTAGACTATGACCAGCGTAAGTAGGTCGTGGTTCTGCTTATTGTTAATCGGCGCACCGTATTCAAGCGGAACGAAGCGTGTACTAATCAGAGGGGTTGACTGGACCCATCTCCTCACGGCCATAGATTATGTAGACGGCACTTCCCTGAGCTTCCCGACGGCCCGGATCGAGGCGGTTACTAGTAAGCCGGAGATCCACCTGAATCTTTTTTCGGCACTGGCCAATGTGCTCGTATACAAGGAGGCCTCGGGGGTGTATTTCGTATACTACGGTACTGGCCAGACTCCCCAGCACCCACAGCCCACGTCCAACGAAGATGTAAGTGCCAAAGGGGTACAAGGTAGTTTTAGACACGCTCGGGGTGCAAATCGGTGGCCTGTATGACGCTTTGCTAACCAGTACCTACCCTCTGTGCTTACTTACATATTGACCAGTGCTGGGAGGAGGCCCAGGACCGCTTTGATATTACTACCGGCGTGTACGGTGGATCTGGAGGATGGCAGGTAAGTAAGGTTGCCCTGGCCTGCCTTTCGCTTGATCAACTTCCAGCCCGCCGGCGACATACTACTAATTTCCTGCCGTTTTATCCGCTATCTGTTTTGCGCAGACCGCTGCGTATTTCTTTAACCTGGAGAAACACATGTATCGTTACCTCGCGACTTGCGACGCCACGCCCCGCCTGTTTGACTATTCATTCACTATTGCGCATGTAAGTTTAAAATGCTGGTTCAGACTGGGTAATTCTTCAAGTGGCTACCCATTATTAATGCCAACTTTTCCGGAATTGCACGTATTTCTTTTATCCAGAACATAACGACCCCCAATAGCATTTTTCTCAGTGTCGGGCTAATATCACACCACCCGACAACAAAACAGTAAGTGCTGCTTAGACTCGCCCGGTCAATGAGCCCATGGTAGTACTTAGGGGGCGGAGTTAGCTGCTACGCTGTTATGCACCGACTAAAATCCCGCATTCCCCCCTCCCTACCATCGCACCGCATTAGATACCGGTTTCACAACCTCGTGGTCCGTGTCCACTACGCTTCTGGTAAGTCTCTAGTTTTAGGAAACCTGGCCCTATCGACATCTACGCATGTTAATTCTCATCGAGATGCATGAGCATTTCCACCCGGTATAGCCGACTTTCTCTCCTGTTTTCCAGTGGGTTAATTCGACACTCCCCGTGATGATTTCCACCTCTCTAGGCGAAGTGACAAATATACGCAGCGAAGTCGTTCCCGAGGGTATTGAGTCAGCGGCGGCCTGCACCCTCATCAACCAACGTACACGCGAAGCCACTGAAATTCTAAGGGAGACCTGGCCCGTATACCACCTCTACAACAGCGCCGAATTCCTGGGCGGCAGTAAGTACTACACCGTTATGTTAGTGACCAGACAGGGGCTCTCGACTCCGGGCTAGGGCTTTAACTAACCGCTGTTGAATCCGATCTTTGGAAACGCTGTACCGACTTTTGTTGGAAAGACTTTATTCGTAGGTCCCTGCAGTCCATCGACCACCCGGTCTTCCCCGTTACTTTGAACTCGTGGAAACGAACCTGACCAGTGTGCCAGATGCCATGGGACCGCCCATTTGTTAGCCGTGACGTACTTCGCTCCCACTTCTAATCTTTGGGCCGTACTTGGGTTCGATCCCGTGCCCAGTTTATTTCTTTAAATGATTGGGAATATCTGCACTTCCAACCCCCCCCCATGATTTCCTAGTAACGTCCAGCCCAAATTTGATACTAGTGGAATGGTGGTAGTATAAATGGGCGAACTTGGCTTTATTTTTGGGTTCACAGTGAGGACCCCTTGATGTTTTATGCAGGGATCATTTGCCACGGAGTTAGTCGTGCCAGTGGCGAGAAAGGTATTATTTGGGAGGGGCATTGGTACCTGTCAGACAAAAAATGCTTTAATCAAATCGTTTCGTGTGAAACAATATTTTTGAAATGATGGGAAAATACGACGCGCCATGTAGTTTGTGGCGTGCAGAGGCTATAGGTTACGGATCCTGAGCCCAGCTGGATGCCGAAATCCATTATATAGACTTTTCCACCGTTACGCAATAGGCTACGATTGTCCTGTATTCCAAGGCCCGTCGGCGACTAGGTTATGGCTTGTTTCCTCGTTATTCGCCAAACAGCTGGGCTAGTGAATAACCCTTGCGTGGCAGCGCAGGACTGCGAACTAGTATTTATCAAACACTACCCGCTAAGGAACTTGGATTGTCCTGGCTACCTCTAGAGCACAGTGTCAGTGAGAAAGTAGGATACAAAGGGGCAACTGTCTATTTCTTCCCCCTGTTTTTTTTTCCAGTCGAAAGTTTAATTGCTAAGCCTCCTGAACCTGCCGGTTGACCAGAACCGCTATAACTGCACGGTTGATGTTTTCCTGGTACCTAGCATCTCTCTCCTCTTTTCCGTTCCTAAATTGATAGTATTACCTGCACGGGTAGGTGGTGCCCAGAGCTTTTCTCCTAATCCACCCTCTATCAATCTACGTGCCATGGCCACGTGGACCCTTGTCGTTAGTGCCATCGCAGGCCTCATTGGTCTGCTTACGGCCTTCGTGAACTTTGGAACAATCTTTTTCAACTATCGCCACGGCGTCAAGCCCTTCAACACCGACGGTTGCGTCCAGCTGAATGTTCCCGGCGGTTGCGAGGACATTGTCATCCACGCACCTTCCCATACGGCCTTTTTGGCCTGCGGCCGTCTCGACCTGCGCACCCAGTGGTTCCCCCCATTGGAGCGCCTCATCAAGTTGACGGCCGAAAGCGACGCTGTTTACAAGTATCACCTGAAGGTAAATTCTGGAGTGGCGTCACACTCGCGCTGCCGATGTTCACGAGGACCACCATTGGGGAGGAAGGAGTGAAGTGGCTGCAGCGTACTGAATAGAATGCCGGGCGGGGATATGATATGAACATAACTACCAGAAGCGAGCTTGAGACGGTTGAACAACCACGTTCAGGGGGTACTGTTATGACGGTATTTGCATGTGTCCTCCCCTAGCAGCACGCTTACTAAGCCACCCTCTATCTTCCTTTTCCCTGTCTCCAATCCTCGATCCTTGATCCAGAGCGGTGAGCTAGTGCCTCTGACCTTTGTCAACTTCACAGGCATTTACCGGTCCCACGGCCTCACAATCTATGAGCATCCCGCCTCGGAGGCTGGTACGGTCACTGTGATGTTGGTTAACCATGGTCACCCGGATCACTCCAGCGTCGAGATTTTTGACCACCGACTAGACAGCAATACCCTCATACATGTCCGTACCATTACCGACCCACTCATCCGTACACCTAACGCCGTCGTCGCGCTCTCGCCGCGCTCGTTCTTCCTCACCAATGACTTCTACCACCGCTTGCCAGGCCCAATGCGCACTTTGGAAAAGATGACCAGCCGGGCGTGGACGGATGTAGTGGTGTACCAGCCAGCTGTGGAGGGCAGAGAAGCATTGCATTCCTCGGAGGTACGTCGGGCGTATGGTGGATTGGTCTACGCTAATGGTATCGACATTGACCATGATCGTGGTCTAGTGTTCGTGGCGTCAGCGACCGGCCGCCGCGTCACTGTGTTTGACATGGACCCTGACACCCTGGAATTGACGCTGCGAATGGTCCTTAAGGATCTGCCAATCCTACCGGACAATCTACGGGTCGACCACGCTACCGGTGATATTTATGCGGCCGGTATCATGCGTCCCATCGAAGTGGTCACCCCCGCGCACGGTGACCATTTCCACCCGGACGCCAAAATTGCTTGGGGTGTGGTGCGACTCTCAGCGAACTCGATCTCGGACAACCGTGTACAAGGAGTCGCTAAGCACATGCCTATCGGTGATGTGAATAGGGCGGCTAATGCTACCCTGCTGCTTGCCCACCCTGGACCCTGGCTGAATCTGGCATCCGTCGCTGTGCTGGATCCAGATAACCACCGAGTTATGGTTGGCAGCGTTGTCAGTGAAGGGGTAGGCCTCTGCCCCATTTAGCCAGCCCGCTCTTTCCTAGAAATGGGTCACTCTAGCGTACCCGATACCAGCTCTTTTACGCAGCCCCTGTCTTATGGCGTCAACTACGCTTCGGTGGATGTAGTTCATAAGTGATATACTACGTGTTACAATCATGTGCGTCTAGCAGTAGAAAAGAAAGGATAGGAGAGTGACAGACACGGCGTTGCACACCGCCGCTCCCTCCGTATTAAATAACTCACGCTTATTTGTTGAATCAATGCTAAGAACAATGAGAAAGAAGGTGCTGTGCAGCCGGACTTGCCTCAAGGGCCAGCAGGTAGTGCCACACGCAACGACCGATAGGCTGCCCAGGGTCAGGTAGGCGACGTGGCAGAAGACGGCCTCACCGACGAAACTCATAGGGAAGTTAATAACGAAGCGGGACGAGAGAAGAGCGGAGGGGATCACTGGATGAATGGGCGTTGACAGGCCTCATAATCAGCTGGAAGGTAGAGAAGTGAGTGTGAAGGATAAAGGGGGGGGAGTCATGTCATTGTGAACTGTTGGTAGGTTGACTATTTATATTAGGTCAACATGAATTAGACATGCCTAGGTACGACAGACGAGTGGTAGATCCTGCTGGAACCAATTGTAGACCCACATCACGACGTAGCCGGAGTGCGTTTCCAATCCTCCCGTCAATTACCACCACTTGTAAAATGATGTCCGGCGGAGCTACGCATGAGTATTCTACAGCAATGGTCCCCCGTGCTGACACTCATCTTGACGTGCGGAATAGATTGGGCTAGCGAACTTCTCATCGCTAGTGGGCGAAGATCATGTTTGCTTCCCGAGGGCCTACATATAAAATGTAGCTAACCCAGTCGGTATTATGTAGTGGCTATCGAGTGCTTCCTTCCGGAGGTGAAAAAGGGGTGGATTTGGTGATGTGAATTGCCAGGAGGTTCTTCCCGCCCACCTTACCATCGGGAGACAGTATATTCATACGTAGAACGGGCTAGACACAACATCATGTCATCACGGCGGACTGTTAGCGACCATGTAGAAGCGTCTAATAACTCAACAGGGGGGATGGGTTTGCCTTATGAGGATAGCGCAGATATTTTAAACCAGTAATCAGTACTGTGCCTACAGCACAGGCCAAACCTAGCTGTAGGGGCAAACTAAAAGATGGCACAGCCTGGAGCAATTGATGCACACAGCGTTCCGGGAGCTGGCCGCTCGTGTCGTCTACGCACGCGGGGCTTCGCGACCGCTACAAGACTCAGTAGGGTAATGCCCACCTCATCGACTCGAATCGACTGTCTATTCACATAACTCTCCCTCCTCTTTCTCCTACTTCTCTCGCCGTCTCCTCCCTCCTCCTAGGGATCCGGGTGGAGGGCCACCTAAGGAAGATCCACTTCCAACTCTCGCTTGTCATCCGCCAAGAAGGACACATGGGTCCAAAGTTAAAAAGTAGGCGAGGTTGCCAGCTGCGGGATTCGAACCCGCGCGGGGTACTACCCCCATTAGATCACTCCGGCCCTATAGATAAAGAGAGGGGTCCTCGGATACAAGTCTAACGCCTTCACCACTCGGCCAAGCTGACCCGCACGGAGAGCTCTGGGCGCTCCACAAGGTGTCATTCGTCGTCTGCGGAGCTTAAAATAGCCCTTAGAGCCAGTCCCGGGTGGCGGGGAGTTCTAGCAGAATGGCAATAGTGAGTGACTCGGCAGTCTATGGGACCCTCGGTATTGTCAGAGAGGCCAGCTGCTTCAGCCTGGGTATTGTGGACACTAGCGGTTTCCATGTCAGATCCGGAATGTGAGATACCCGATTAATAGGAGAGAGCGGGGGGGGGAGTTCGGTCCAAAACAAAAAAGTTTTGGCTGTCGTGCCTTAGTAAACTACTGCGGATCCTGGCGAGGAGTGTCGTGCCCCATTAGTTTGTCAGAGGTCAAGAAGTGAGAATGCTGGTCATAACACCGCAACCATTTGAACAACACCCACCGGGTCGGTTGGCTGATTTATTAATTGGCTGTAACAGAACTAAACGGCAATGTGTGGAGTGAGCTGTGGCGGACCAGCCGACCACTAAGCCAGAAGACACTTGGCAGGACGGCGTGATGTTCGCACCTGCCTAGATAGCGTTTGGTTTCGCGCCCAGGTGGCTCCCATCATTACCCCAGAATGCCGAATGGTACTCTTTCGAGAGGCTACCGAGCTCGGGACGACCGGTACAGAGGTCACGGGCAAGCAGGTTGGTAAGCGTGCTGTGGCACTGTACAGTCTGATTAGTGTGGTTATCGACGACGATGCGCGGAACGGCACGAGTGTACTTCAGCATCTCAGTGGGGAGGTAGCTGATCGGATCGAACGAGTTCATGACCGAGAAGGTTGGGATGTTGAGGCCGCGGTAGTATTCGCTAAAGTCCTTGTCACCCTCCATGGGACAAGCGAAGGTGATGACCTGCCACGGAATATGGTTGTCGGCGGTCGTCGCTTTATTCTCCGGCTTCGTAGTAGCATCGCCTGCGTCCGAAGTCTTAGCGCTGGCGAGTATAGCTTTTGCGTTGAGGGCCGAGTAAAACACGGCGTGTAGGCCGCCGAGCGAGTGGCCAACGACGTAGGTGCGGAACCCGGGGTATTTCTGGAGCAGTTCGCGGTGCTTGGCCACAATAGTGGGTCCCTGTTTGGTCACACCCTGCATGGCCCCACCGAACACCCGACCGATACCCGGCGCGATGAGGCTAACGAGGTTAACCCGACTGGCCGTATTGTATAAGGTCTCATCATCCGACCCACGAAACGTCACCACGATCATGGAGGCCGGACGGTCCACCGCGATGAACACTGTCAAGGCCGGAAAAGTATCGAGCGTCGCTACGTACTCTAGCGTGGCATGCTTAGCAAACGCTGATTTGGCCAGGACCTTGTCGTCGGCCATGGAGTTTATGCGATAGGAGGCGAAGGCGTAGCTGAGGGAGGAGAGGGTTGACGGATAATAGTAAAGTATGAGGGTGGCAGCCGACGGTTAGTCGAGGCGAGGATAAGGACCGATGTGAATTAAGTGCCCACCAGATTACACTAGGCCGACGTTTACATGAAAGTGCCAAAGTCCGATGTTGGCACCGTCTGGGGCTACTTACTCAACCCAGCCCTTGAGGAACTCGATTTGCTTGCTATTGACCACCGTGTATGTTTTGGCGGAGTCTGGTACATCCGTACCGACTACATCGGCCAGGTGGGACTTTGCGATACCTTTGTCCACAAGGTCACCAATGGCTGAACTCAGGGGCGTTGGGGACGCCAGTATTAACCGGGCAACTAGGGTACCGAGGACAAAAACCTGCATAATCTTGACTAGGTGCCATAGTGGGTGGAGTCGCTGGTTGACCTGCAGAAGGTATTGAACCAAGAATGGTAGGGCAACAACGAAGGTAAGGTATAATTAGGTTGATATGGTGGGTGACGAGTAGGTTGGGACTAGGTGTACCGAAAGAAATAGTCGGCTGGGTAGTCCTCAGTGAAGGGGCCCGGCGAGACATACTTGCATGACTATTGTACTGGGAAAGATGGGCGAAAGTGTGGATTCATGGACTGGATTCGGTGGCCGACAAGGCAATGATAAAGGCGAGCCGGTTCCTGTAGGATTATTTGACCTAATTAGCTAGGAAGAGGGAACTTTATGATGGTGAAAGGTGAGGTTCCAACTAATGGATTAGGCCGTGTTTTTAAAAGGATAGCGGCTGTGTATCAGATGGAGTCAATAACAGTCCAAGTAAAACAATAGAGGAAAAGATATCATTACGAATGTTAATCGAAAGAATGCGCTAGGCGCGCGGATTCCTGTTCGTTATATATACACGGCTCGCAGCCTGAAAAAGATCTTGTGCTCGGAAAAAAGAAAAGGCGCGGTTGGGAGGGAGGCGTCAAGCTTGGGGATAGAGTAAGGTACAAAACGGGAGGACGAGGAATGCCACCGCTGTGAGGAAAGAGAGAGAGCAGGGTGTGGCTCATAACGACACACGCCCTTTGTCGACAAACAGGTAGATGGTCCGCGACGGGAGGACCACAGGGCGCGCTGGGTCGATGGATCGGGTCCTACCGCCCCCTTCTCTATCCATTCCGCCTCCCTTCATTTCTTTCTGCGCGGTAGGTGGTCCCTGTGGCCCTTGTATATCGAGCACCGTAGGTGCCGACCTCTGGCTTAGAGAGTACAGCGGGAAGAGAGTACCGGCTGATGGTGGGCAGGTGCCAGCACGGGTCACTCTTGGTGTCTACAGAAGCCACATCAACCGCCCACTTTCCCTCTGCCTACAGGTCAAAATAACCCTGCGTTGGTGGTAAGGTGAGGCCTAATGGCGGTCGGGGAAGGCGGGGGCCCGGCTGACGACCAGCGCGAGCCCGTCCGCCGCGCTAAACTATTATCCGTGATCGTAGGCGAGACGGGGACACAAAGCGGTACCATATTAGCTGGTCGACGGGGGCCTCCAGAGGCAAGGCGCGACGATAGGAGCGATGTCTTTCCAATGCTTCCAATTTGGAGGTCCTTTGGTAAAAAAAATGAAGACCGTAACGTCGGCAGTTGGGCAGAGGGCGACTTCAAGCAAGACAGAGAGGGAGAGGTGAGACTGCGGTAAGGTAAGACCCTGGCCCTAACAACACTTGTGAATTCATGAACCACGCTCGCCGTGGGCTTATCACGTCTTGGTCGATTCAGGCCTGCAACGGGTACAGCGTATTTACGGTGGAGATCATTTTTTATACCAGTCAGGGCATGATCGGGAGTCTAATACAACCAGTATAGGGAAGTGTATGAATGGAGGTGAAGGGGGGGAGGGGCTCAATACTATTTTTAAGTGCTGGTATGTGGGGCACCCCGGCATACACTTAGAGTACACGGCTTGCGAGCCCCAGGCTTGCAGTACGGGCCCGGGCCTAGCCACCGATAAGCTTGGCTGGTTTGGGTACGTTGGTAGCTTCACCGGAAGCGGAACTAGTGACAGGTTTAGCCAGGGAGGGGAGTATACATATGCGGGGGATGTCTTGGCAGTTCACAATCAGCTGCCGTAGTGAAAGTGTCCGCTTGAAATAGACATCCCAGTAGGGACGGGGACGACCTGGTGTGTGACTGCCTAGGGTGCAAAGATAGCCCCTCTAACGAGTTCAAAATCGAAGAACCACTATTAAGGCCATTGGTAGATTGTCCCAGAGTAAGGGTTATCGTCTAATAATAAGGAGGCTGTCTATCGGTTGATTTGGAAGAGCATAGTAATTCCGTACCGAAATTTCCAGCGAATGCACATACCTTCTACAGGTGTACTTTCTGACCTGTGGTTCTCTTGCCAGCAGTGGACGAGAAATTCCCCTTGGCGAAAACTCTGAGTCAGTTAGGTGGCAGTGGCTGCAAAGCGGGGAAGCTATTGACACAAGCTCTGCCGCAGTCGCTCCTTCTTGCCAGCCTTGTGGCATGATATCATAGGTTCCCTTAACTTCACCAGGCGTCGTTTGGGGCCACCATATCAACGAATTTGGCGAAAACCCCTCGAGCGTCACAATGGCATGTGTACACCCTCAGCGATATCCCCGCTTCCACACGCCCAATTTATGTCGTCATCGGGTAGGGTTCCTCAACCCACGGTTTGAAGCTCATAACGATACCCCCCCATTCGTACCAGCACTGACAACCACTTGATAGACTCTCCTCTTCATTCGTACGTAGCCTTTCATTAGCGCCACTCTTGTAGTACACCGGGGCCACCTACCTGTTACTCATTTCTACGGCCCGTGTTCACTGGTCCTCTTTACAACCTTTCATTTCTCTCATTACTCGCTTTCGATACCCACCATGTCCGAGACCAACAGTGTCCCGCCCATTCCCCCCGTGCCTCGGCCCCCACGCCGGGCAGAACGTATCCTGCGCGATGTAGTGGTGTCTGGCACGACTGTGGCCCTCCTCTTTGCCCTCACGGTGCTGATTGGCACAGGGCTTAAGGAGTGGTACGCCCTGGGCTACTACACGAGCGCTCTCAACTCGGGCCCATCTGCTGGACCCACTCCGGAACTTGGCCGGGCCGCAGCCCAGGTCGTTGGTGAGACCCTTGGCACTCACCCGCCCGTTGACCCGCTCATGAACATACAGCTTACTACCCCGGCGCTCCACCATTTAGTATACTTTTTTGGTAACAAGCACAACGTGCTCAACGTGGTGTTCGCCAAGTGGGGGTGGGCCTGGACCACCGGGGCCTTCGCCGCCTATGTGGGCGCCGTGATCAACCGCCGCTGTCCCGGCAGCTGGACCCAGTTCGCCACGCGGTGGGCCGCTGCCACGGCCTACTGGTACCTGCTCACCCAATGGGCTTTTGGCCCGTCCTTGTTTGACCGCGTGTTCGTCGGTAGTGGCGGCCAGTGCTCGGCTGGCAGTGACATCCTCACCTACGCCCGGTGCCGCCTGGCCCGCGGGACCTGGTCTGGCGGTCACGACATCTCAGGACACTGCATGTTGCTGGTCCACGCCTCGCTGTTTCTGTGGGAGGAACTGTCTCCGTTTCTGTTTAACCGCGCCAGTTTCACGGCGTTCCACCCAGACTGGACTCGCCGCGCTGTGGCTGGCCTCGTCTACCTGTTCATGGCCTTGTGGTACGTGCTCCTGATTGCTACCGCCACGTTCTACCACAATGTCTTCGAAAAGCTCAACGGCCTCATCTTTGGCGTGCTCTACTGGCTGATGGCCTACCATTACCTGTTCCCTATCGTGAGCTACCCGGGGGTCCCGGCCAACGTGGCTGCTGACGTCGCGGATGAAGAGACGGCAAAACGAGCTTGAATTGGTGCGCTATCGCGCTATCACATCTGCTTCTTAACATAGACCAGGACTCCCTTCGATATATTTTTCACCATCCCTTCCATATATTTTTTTCTTAAAGAGTCCTCGTTTTGGTTAGCCATTTAGCTACGTATGGCAGATTTTTATAATTATAAAAACCCAAAACCTATTCAGATTGTGCATGTACAAGCCGTGAACTCAAAGCAACGTGCCACCTTATTTCTTGTCGCCCAGAACGTGCGGGCGGGTATTCCAAAATTTATCACCGATCAGATCCTCGTGAATTACAACGGTACGCATTTTTCGTCGCGTTCGCATCTCGCTGGTTGCCTTGTCCATATATTCCTCGTTGACCTAAAGAAATGGAAAGGTAAACGATATGTCGCACATGGTGGTGAGAAAGATGTCGTGTTAGTGACAGAATAGCTGGAATCGCGAGTGGCCCGTCAGCCCAAGCATCTCGAAAATGGCATATGTGCGCCAGCCAGGGCCATACTCGGCCAAGGTCACTTACGTAATCGCGTACGACGATAGAGCCCTTGCGGTACATGGCTGGAAGGTCGTTATAGTTGGTGTTAAAGTCTG
>JANBPT010001085.1:0-14882 GCA_027575765.1 Tieghemiomyces parasiticus | reverse complement strand
GAGCTGAGAAAATCGGTATTGTTGTAAAAGTCCCAGAGTGGATTACTCGGTCCGACCGGTAGGCTTGGTGGGCCCCCGGCGGCCTCGGAAGGTGGCATACTGGTCAGTGGGACGGGGGCGGCGAGCGCGCCCGGTGGACCCTCGGATGAGAACCCCACAGAAGGGTAGAGAGCTGAACCCATGGCGGCGAATGTGAGGGTGTCGAGGACGGCTGGGTCATCCGAGTATAGCAGGTCTGGGTGGATGGCACCCAATTCTCCGGCGTGCCCGGACAGAAGCGCTAAGTTGGGCTGCGGCGCGCTGATCTGGCGGATCAATGGAGTGCCCGTGTGGCTATTGTGACCGCTAGACCGACTGGCCGGATGCGCGTCGGATAAGGTGACGGGTGGGGACGGCCGATGATGGGCCAGGTGGTGCGGACCCGTGCTGCTGGTGAACATGTTGGCCGGGGGAATGTGGGGAAGTGAGGTGCCACTGGGGTTATCCGGGCCACGTGCCGTGCTGCGACGGGATGGGTGGGGCTGGAAGCGGGACTTGCCCGAACTTGCTCCGCATTTGGAGAGACGACCTGGTGGGGGCTTTTGGGCGTGCAGAGGAAGAGATGAACGGACCCCGGTCTCAGGCATATCAGCCAGTAGTTGCTCGAGCTGGGCGCTGTTAGGAGAGAGTGGAACCTTGCGACGGCCAGGAACAGCCACGGGCCGGCCCATTCGATTACGGAGGGGACCCGGGCGAGCCGACGGCAATCCCGGATGGATGGGGAGACCGGGGCGGGGCGGCCGCGATGCTGAGGGGTTAGACGGGGGCGACGATGAGGCGCAGCGCGGACAGCTGTAGACGTCGGGCACACGGTCCTCGTCAATCCCCACACAGGTCATGTGCAGCCACACAAAACACTGGTCACACTGGATCATGGGGCGGGACTCGCTATCCTCGTCCGAGGTAGCGTCCGATTCAGGCGAGAGGTGATTGAGCGGGCGCAGGGTCACTGATGGGCGCCGACGCGACTGGGTGTGGGAGCCAGGCATCCGGCCCGGTGGCGGGCCGGGGATGGCAGCGAGTTGCAGGTGGGCCGGGCGGTGCCGCACACAGACACAATAGCTAATCCCGGCATCGCGGTCGGCGGGCTGGATAGGGCGGAGGTCGGCGAGGCGAAGGTCGAAGGCTGGCAGCTTACGGCACCGCGGTAGGTGGCGGACCAAGCGGGGTCGCTGCTTGTACGCCTTGGTACAGAATTGGCAGATCCACTGGCGATGGAGGTAGTTGGCGGCTTCTGTGACCTCAGGGATCTCGCCGTTGAATAGCGGGCCCGCGGTGGCGGGTCGACCAACATAAGCCGTACATGGTAGACTCACGTCGTGGCCTGGCCAGAGGCCACGGCCTCCGCCAATAGTTGGGCAGCGTGGACCAAGGACAGAGCAGGCGCGGTTGATTTGATGCAGGTGGGTGACCAGGTCGAACGGGGCCACCGTGAGTGTCACGGTACCGCCGGCGACCGCCGCCCGGGGCTGTGGTGTGGAAAGGCCAACCGTGATCAGCGACTTCTGGTAGAGTTCTGGCGACGGGGTGTGGGCAGAACTTGTTGGAGTGCCCTGGCTGAATGATGCGACAGGGGGCCGGTTGATTAGACCGGCTTTAAAATCGAGCGGCTTGAGTGGGCGGCGGGGCTTGGGAAATCGGAACCTGCGGACCGCCGAGTGGCCTAGCCGGGTGGGTAGGTGGGTGACGAGCGTCGGGCCGGTCTCGGTGCGTGGGCGCTTAGACGCGCTTGCTGGGACGCTACGGTCTTTGGGAGATTTGAAACTGCGCTTCAAAGAGGTTGAAGGGCCGCCCTTGAGTATACGCTCAGTGTGGGATGGATTAAGGCTCATGAGGCCGGTCATGAAGGGCAGGCTGGTGATGTTTGGGAGGAGGGACCGCTGGAGGTCGATGGGCATGATACAAGGAAGGTGGGCGAGAGATAGTGCTGGTGCGGATATCGGCTGCCCACACGGGTGGGGCAATTGAGCGGATCGAGCGCAACGGTGAGGAGGGGATGTTGGCCTGTATAGCTTGTCAACAGGAGAGCTGGTTGCTTGGCTATCGATTTGGTAGGTGGTCGCTGGTTGAGAAGCAGAGCGCAGGCGAAGGTTGGGTGACCTTGTAAGGTGAGTTGAGGTAAATAACAGCAACGAGGGTCGTTACAGTCGGTGCCAGGTTATAGTTATGGGTATTGTAGGATAAGAGTGTGCAAGTACAAGATGGGCTGTGGGATGGGCAGTAGGTTGGGAGGCAGTACCAGTAATAGAGACGGGATACGTTGGTTGAACAAAGCGGTCGGATAAACAAGGCCAGTTTATCTACCGAAGGATGAGTGGATAATAGAACTGTGTCGAGGGAGTAGAAGAGGTAGTTTTGGATAGGAGGGATGCACAGAGCAACTAGTATTGTATGGAGGAGCGGATGCTACGGTTAGCATGTACAGGTAAACAAAACACTGGGCCCCGAGGGGGTAGGAAAGTAAAGGAACAGGATGGCAGTGAGCTCATCTTCACCCCTCCCCACACTGCCGATGAAAGGAGAGTAGAGTGGGGGGATCAAGGGGCTGTAGGTGAGCAATCGGAGCGGCGGAAGACATTGAAGAGGGAAGGGTGTATGTCGTTGGATAAAAAAAAAACGCGAGTGTAAACAACAACAAGTGGAATGGGTAGGTGGTTGGGTGTGAGCCATATGCGGCCAGCCGATTGGATAGCGGTAGGTGGGAAAAAACCAAGTTTAGAGCGGGGGAGGTTAGCACGGTTTCCCACCGAACTCAGCAGCCGGGCAGGCTGTAGCATCAGTTGGAGGGGAAGTGGGTATGTGTCACCGGCGCCTCTACTTTATGAGATGCCACGAAGCCCCCTGCAACTATCTCCTACTGCTAATACTTCAGCTTGCCCAATAGCACCACCGTCATCTCGACTGACGGGGTCGCCTTGTCCCGTGTGCATTTTCCCCACCCCCCACAAGGTGTTGGCAGGGAATAGCGGCTAATTAGCCATATAAACATTGCGTCTAGATGGTCGTGCCTACTCTGTTCCACGCTGCCAATCAGCCTATCGTTTTACAGCTCATATACGACAGTTATTTCAGTCCACCTGTTCTAATCCGCTCGAAATGGCGCCTTCCTCCCCCATACACGCTGCTGTTTCCCCAATCCCCCCTCCAATAACAACGTGCGTCGCAGCTCCGCCGATTCAGCCACTGCCCGGCTAGGTTACACCGCTGCGCAGCGCTCCAGGGGGAGGTGATGCAGTCGGGAGGCAGGGTCTTGCGTCCCGGAATTCCTCTGCAACGATGGACCAGCGACTGGGACAGGCTTGTTAATCAACCCCTAACCCGAGTGTGCCCATCCTTGATATTCGGGGGTGCCAGAAATCTGCAGAGTGTGTGGAGGTATGCTGGGGGAAATCACCATCTCAGGCACCCCTAGTTAGCTGGAAGCCTGGCGTGGTTAGTGAGTGGGGCGGGCAGTGGTCTCCAATTGGAGGATAAAATATGAAGGACGGATCATGTCAAGGGCAGAGGTGACTGTCAGGTTTATCCTGAAGCCAGCCGATTCGACGGTCGAAGCCGCTGTTGGTCAGGTTATTGCCACGTGATAGGATCGCCCTTAAATTAAAAACGCCTGAGTTGAAGGCCCGTGTGGTGGTCACACGTGCTCTTTGTCGGGTACGGGGTATAGAGGATCACTTCTCGTGCTGCCCTAACCTATTAAATTTCAACGACAAATGAGGGGGGGCATTACACCAATGACCATGCAGCTGGCACACTATAGCCAGGAATAGCCCCCAGTTGCTGGCTACTAAATCAACCCCGTAAACGAAAGCCGGCGGTTTCCTCACATGTGGCTGACTTTCGCTAACTGCGGCATAGGTTAGATGGTTCACTGCGACTCTATATTCATAGCCTGGTGGAGCGCCAGCAGTCATAGAAGCAATATATAACGGTATATCTGATTGCTGAATATGAAGGTTGATCACTACTGCTCACCCATCCGATGACAATGTCCATATCGGTGTACACCCGTTTACTTGTCTTCATTTACCGTGTGTAGTTCCCTGCCTAATTTGGTATTATATTCGCATAGCCCTGGCGATTATATTTATAGGGGTAAGGGTATTCCGAGTTCCCAACGATTACGTACCATTTCGCCCACGAAGGCTATTAAGGGCCATTACGACAAGTAATAAACTCAACCTTCTCACACCATATGCACTATCCATGAACTACGTGCCTAGTATTAATTTTAGGCAAACTTTCAAAATATCCACACCACCTCCAGCAACCAAGTCGACGATGCCTACAAAGGTGTCAGACCACCCTTCATCAACAAAATATTACCAACCTACTGTCCTGTAGCCTCGCCGCCCTTGGGCTATAGCCAAACAGCCTTCCCCACACGCCCACCTCAATTTATTTGTCACTCTCACCGTATTCTCCCCAGCTATGTGCATGAAGTCCGCTTTGCTCATTATTGGCCTAATCGATATCAGCGATCGAACCGCTTGGGATAAATACCGATATCTGCAGTGTAGGCAGACGCCCACGCAATCAGCCACGGTCTCTCCGATTAGCACCTATACCCGCCAGTCTACGGGCCCAGATATTGTCGGTACCCAGCACCTCCCGTTAAGGTGAGATCATTGGTACCAAAAGAAAATGCCGCTGTACTACGGCGTCCAGTGGCCGTTGTTATAACGCCGGCCTGTAGCCGATAATCCGAGTCCCCCTCGTCACCTCCCCTTTGTTGCTGAAAAAACTATCTAAACCCATTGAAAAGCGCACCTTTGGCGGCAGTCAGCGCTGCACCCACAGTCGGTAGTCGGGGACTGTTTAGGGCGGTTGTACAGACCGATGGTGGCCATTAACTCCCCAACGGTGGCTGTTGCCATGTCCGCAGGCGAAGGCAAGAGAGAGAGAGAGAGAGAGAGGAAAAGAAACGGGAAAGGGCTGTTGTACAGCACCCGTACGACGACAATGCGTCCTTCGTATAGTCCATTGTTGCATGCTGTGCCATTTTGCCTTAGAGCCAGCCCTCAATCTGGGCTGGGAATGTAGGCGTAATGATCCATTCTCGTTGACTTGAAGGTAACACATGTACAGCCTTGCAGGCGTTACAGAGTTACGTGATTTACTATTACTACTTCATATCGATAACGTCCATACAGTTTGGGCAGAGTTCCCCATTGCGTTGTCGTGGTTTCTTTAGGTTACCATGGCTGACCTTACTATCTCGGCCGTTCGTGCAGGAGAGGGGTTCCGGCATTCGTGTCTCGTATCCTGAATAGCAACGCAGCGACCCTTATCAGTCCCTATGATTGGGATCTAAGGTAGATAAATAGGACACTCCTCGCCGTCCGGCCCCATGTACTTTCACGCGTGTAATTACTTCAAAGACACCCCCCATTTTATCTAGTTTCCCAGCGGCCTTTGGACACGAGCTTTATTTTATTTTATTTTAAATTTAAACTCTTATGAATTTACTCAACCAATTTTTGTCTTCTTACACATTCACTGGAGCAAAGCTCATATTTTCATCGTTCATTCATTTTTCATTCTGCCATGCGGATCGGTTACTCTCTTTTTGCTCTCACGCTCGCTGTGAGCGGAGCTCTCAGTCTTAACTCCGGTAACGGAAAACGTGGACGCGAACCAGAGGATGGTGAACTGTCCAACCTGGATTCCAGTAATCGCAACGTGCGTCCGCGGCCCAATTGGCGCCTTTTCAATCCCGCCACCCAATCGCTTGGGGCCAGTTATTGTAACGCCAATGACGCCAGTGTGGTAAGTAGGCTCGGGCACGTTTGCTAACTGTTAGAGCGCCAATGCAGTCCTTATCGAGCGAATTAGTGCCTATCTAGCAAAGAGAGTCCGCTTACTGAAGCCTCCAGCCACTGCTGAAAGGAGCGGATGGTTAAAGATGCCGTGAATCTCCGGGCAGAATTTAACCCCAGGCAGTGCTGAATTAGGAACCACGCTATACCGACTTCTTGGGCTTGTCAAACCTTGGTAGCCTCCAAAAGCCCCTCAATTCTAATCGACCTGGCTAACCTTTTGCATCACAGCTTTTTGGAACCGGCGTGAAACCATTTATACAACCAGGCCTGGGAAAGTTTCCGCGCCGACCCGGAGAGCTTCCTCGATGCCCGGGGCGTTCGCCAGCTGGCCGAGAAGGCCGCTATCTTCTTCCCACTCATTGAGGACTTCTTCCGCACCGCCCTCTTCAACTTCCAACTGAAGGAGCTGCCACGCCAGGCGGGCTTCTCCCCGCAGTGGGTATGGTTAAAAGACACCGCCACCCAACAACGGTATGGCTACCCGCGCACCGTAAACCTGGGTACCGCATCGGTCCGGCCGGCCGAG
The DNA here is from genome assembly GCA_027575765.1 of Tieghemiomyces parasiticus. NCBI lineage: Eukaryota > Fungi > Kickxellomycota > Dimargaritomycetes > Dimargaritales > Dimargaritaceae > Tieghemiomyces > Tieghemiomyces parasiticus. The sequence goes on along the minus strand of JANBPT010001085.1, from coordinate 8,498 downwards.
ATGTCCCACGATACGGTCAGCCAAGGCGAGCCCCTCGAGCATCCGGCATCTATCCCTATGACCCGTATGCAGACCCGTATACTTTCCAGCGTTGATCAGTATCGAATCCAACGCCGGCCCCTCGACGGGACAACCTACAGCCTCACCGCGCCAGCCTCGGCCCTGGTGGACGCTATTCGAAATCCCGAGGAGACGGAGACCATCTTGGCGCTCATGAAGTACGCCCTCAGCGGCAATTTTTTTGAAGGGCTTATGGAACTAATCTACGGAACTCGGCCCATGACCTCCTCCTGCTACATGCCTTTCATGCGAGTGCTCAGTGAAGGGAGTGGGACGCGGGACGCCCTGTACCGACATGTCCATACCTTCCTAATGGACCTCGGTAACACTGTCGCCATCCTGCTGGCCCACGATGGCCGGCTGGACGCTTTCCGTCAAATGCGCGACCTTATTCCCGAGGGTGAATTCATACCACTAGGGTTTGGATTCGCCATGGCCGCCGAAAAAAAGCGGGATGATATGGTGCGCTACTTTACCAACGAGATCCGTGCCCTGGACTTTACCGGCACATTGGAGGATGAGGAGGAAGGCCTGGTAGCTCCCCCGTCCCTCGACGAAGCGGATATCACCGATAAGGTGTCAGATTATGTCTTTGAACTCATCGCCGAGTGTAGCGGGATCTATCAGTGGTTCCGTGCTGCCCGGCTCGCTCGCAAGAATCTCAATTACGACGCTGAGGATAATAACTGCCGTGAAATTTTTACTAGTACGACTCCAGTGTATCTTAATGCCCAGGGTAAATTGATCCTGGACTCTTATGTCAGAGACCAACCCCTTCGACCAACCCCCTCGCCTTCCGGTCGGCCTTAGCAACTCCCTCATTCACAATGGGGCTTGCGGCAGGTCAGCTGTGTCCTTCACTCAGTAAAAAAAAACCCTTGAAGTGCTTAAAATATACATTTGTATCCGCTAGAAATGGAAACCTTTATCGAAGCGTGCTGCCGCAGAAGTTTGGAGGAGACGATGAATAAATGTGATACTCAAGCCAAGTATCGGAGCTTGGGTATGTTTTTCTCACTGCTGTCCAACAATGATGACTCAAATGATATTCCAGCCAAAGGTTTGGCAGCGTAGTAATATCCAAAATAAAACCATGCGTTGTATATATTTATACCAAGGCGAGCCAGACTAATGAGCCCTCGATGGCACTTGTAGATGACGCTGTATATTTTGGGGCATTCAAACCTGAAGAGGGGTTAATTAATATAATTACCATCGCCCTTTGCTACTTGGCGAGCTCTTTCTAGCCAGCTATCACAGCAGGCTTTAGAGCCATTTTGGTTACAGCTTGGCTAGCTCCAATTGCCAGGCATCTACAATCACCTCTGGCGTGCTAAACTTCTTACCCCTCAGTCGCTGATTGGCATCTCTGAACAGCCTGAAGTCGGAGAGGATTAGGCCAGGGCTGTAAGTAGGAGCCGGTATAGGCTTGACTCTGATACTGGCAATGTAGGTACAAATGACTGTAGCACAATGTAGTGGTGCAATATCATGGTGGAGCCACGGGGGGGGATGTTATGGCTCAGACTTTTACTTGTCTTTGCCCAGTCCTGGATCATGAGCTCAAGCCCACAGTCTGTGTAGTGATCAGCAGAGGTCTTGACTCCAGGGGGGCTTGCCAATCAGGTGTAGCAGGCCACGCCCAGTAGAAAGAAAGGTTAGCATCACCTTGGGTGTGGTATGGCCCCGTACGGCTTGCCAATGTCCTCTGACAGACGACTAGATCGAGCCCCATCTTCAAGGGAGTAGTGACCCGTACGGGAATGAGCAATCAACCAGCAGATAGCGGCACGACGAGGGACCGCCAGGCCCAGCGTGGCAGCCAGTTCAGATAAAATTGATTTTTGCCCTGTGGTCCTTGGAATAAGGACTATAAACTGAAACCGTGTACATCCCACCTGGTAAATTTGGGTGGAGTGGGAGGAGGTGGTGCTTCAGACATTATCATGAAGTAAAGAAAAAAAACCCAAGGTGTGAAGGGAGGAAGGGTCCGACTCTAGAAGGGGTTATACCCTTCGATGGCTCGCCTGACACCTCTAGATTTTATTTGTAATGGCATTGTCTGAGACCTCAGGGTTTGCTAGCTCAGTATATTATGAGCTTACTATTGGGTCAGAGCTCAAAGTAAGCAGGGGGCGCACCAATACTGTCAAATGTTGAGGGCTACAAGATGCATGCCAAACGCTGGCACTCTTGATGGTGGATAGGAAGGCTAACTAGCCGACATTTACAAAAAGTGAGGACTGGTGGATGGCGGGGTCACGGCAGGGGGGGGGGCACAATGATAGGCCTTGGCCTGACAAAGGAGCCTATCCCCCGTCCTCTCCTTCACCACATTCCGCTGAAAGAAATGCATTTATGTTGAGCCTCTGTTTTCCACATCCCGTTGGTTGCAGCTAGGGCTACAGAGTTTGGGTGGTGGAAGAGAAGGAGAGAGCAAGACCGCGGCTGACTCTATCTCCAATTAAACAATGGATTGTCTTCAATGTTGCTCACCACTCGGACGGACCTTTGTATTCTTTGCCAGGATCATTATGTACAAAGGTTGGCTTTGGTCATCACCTACACCAATCCACTGTAACCCTTTAATATGTACCAGCAATATAAGGCCAATCTAAGTGTATGAGGTCTATCCAAGGGGATGCTTCATCTCTCGCCCGCTCGTCCACTCACCTTGTTAGCGACTGGCCTAGTGCCCGCGGGCGGCCCTAAACGTGTTTGCTGTCGACACCAACTGGTCACCTTCCCTCACTGCTGCTCAGCCTCCTTAGGATCGCGATATCGCAGTCCTTGCGTGTATATAAAAGGTGGTCTGCACGACCCCTAGTTATTATCATCATCATCCATCCCTCCCATCTGCTTCGACATTCTTTAGCACTGCCACTCCACCCTCACCTCTCCTCCTACTCATCCCCATCTGCACCTCCCCTCCTCTACCTTTCCTCCCCCCTTCCAACTCATCACCATGCGTTTTACCATCACCTTCTCCCTGCTGGCCGTTTGCGCTATGTTCGCTGTAGTCCAGGCCATTAAACCGATCGTGAAAACACAGACAACCACGTTCGCGAATAATGCCGGCCGGAAAGTTGACGTGGCGGGCAGGAAACCTACTCAAAAAGAGCGCCACAGCGGAAGCGTTGTGGGCCGCGCTGCCCTTCCTCCTGCCATCAAGACCCAGCGTCCTAGCGCTAATAATGCCGATAGTCAGAAGCAACTCGTGGAGTAGGAGCTCCTGACAACGCTCTAGCTGCTCACAGCCTCATCTTCCTTCTATCTTCCTCCGGGAATCACCCAATCACAGCTTCAGCTCCTTAACAGCGCTAATCTCTTGGCGCTGGTCGGAAAGCAGATTGTATTGCTTTCCATCCAGCCCGGATCTCAGAGACGGTCTGGTTTCCTAGGCAATTTGTGAATATCTGGCAGCCTCCTGCATGTGGATATTAATAAAAAATTGCATGTTCGCCACTTATTGGACTTGGCTGTACTGCACCACCGCGTGGGAATAAGCTCACTTCGAGTGGCTGAAAGGCAGTGTGGTAGGCTTGAACTCACTAGTAAACGAATAATAAGCATCTAGGCTTAAACTGGGTGTGTGGATTGTATATTGGGTGGTTAGCGTCATTCTATTGAACAGCGGCTGCTGGGTCTTTTATACTTGAATAGCGGCCGGCACCATTCATCGTAACTATTTGGCCTAGACTAGGGGACCCAGGACGGCAGGCCATGGCGGGACCGGGAGCCGGCAGGAATGGAAGGGCAGCTAGGTAGCCGTCAGAGCAAGAGTAGAGAAAGAAAGGCCCTAGAAGGATAAGAGGTGACGGTGCCTGGGAATGAAGGCGTAGTTCAAAGATCAGTAAGACTGAACGTCGCTAAAAAAAGATATAGGGAATATGGTAGAAGAAAGGAAGGGTAATAGATATGGGTAAAGCATGGAACCCGGATAATGAAGTCTGCCAAACAGGTAGGTCGTCATTGATCGGAGTCATGCTATGATATGGGGTATACGGAGGCGTGAATGCGGCACCAAACCATGATCCGACGGAAATAACATTGAGAAGGCGTTTCAACCACCGCATCCCATGGCTACAGTTTTCTCATGGTTGAAGGCCAGCTGGCACTAGGTATAGCAAAATTCCCCGAGCGGCGATGACGACAGAACTAACCAGCAGAAATCCTGTGAGGGATCTCAGCTTTGTCACTCAAGATTAGATTATATGTATTGTATTGCCAAAGACATGATGCCTAATTCAATTGCTTTATAAGCCATTGTAACGTAAGCGGTTAGGGAAAGGAGGGAGAAATGGATGTAAATAGGGCCAGCAGCGACCAACCCCACTCGAAGGTGGCTAAGTACCACTGGGACTTTTCGTTGGCTTGTGCACGCCCCCGGTGGCCATGTCATCCGTAGACGGAGCGGTCGCTTCGCATTCATCCGAATTGGCAGCGGTGGAGCCATAGCTAGGGGGACCGTTGAGTCTAGGGCTGCCGCTGGCATCTGGCGCCGTAGCGGGTGGAGCGGGATTGACCAACGCCAGGGTCCGGAACACACGCGGATACATATGGAACAACCAGCTAACCACAAGACCGCCGACGAATCCCACCGCGTCATTGCTGAAGCCGATTAACAAACCGGCCGTCACAACCATGACGCAGAAATCGCGGGTCCGGTCGGCCTCCGTCTCAGGAGTTAGTGGCGGGGTCAGGTGGGTCGAGTAGCGGCGGCCAGCCATGGCTAACTCGGCACCAGACATGAACAGTAGGACCCCGAGGATAGACGACGGGAAGACCTTGAGCAGGGCCACCAGGGAAGCGCCAAACACCACGCCCAGCACTAGTTTGAACAGACCCAAGACCAGAATACTCACCTCGGTGCGCGCCCCGAACCGGTACTGGCCTGCCAGGCCACCCGAGCCGTGACAGTACGGAATGGAACCAAAGAGACAGCCCACCACGTTCATTAGGCCCACGGATATGGTGACGCTCTCGATGGTAACGGATCTCTCCGGGAACAGCTCGGCGGCCAGGGCACACACGGCAATACCAGAGTTGAGGAGGGTTAGAGGCAACTGCCCGAGCCCTGCCGTGACGAATCCTGTGGTAATGTCGGACCACGCCGGGACGTCCGGCCGCGGGTAGTGGAACCCGGCGGAGGGTACCGCGATGCGGTCCGGGCCATCGGCAGGTGGCACGGCATAGACGCGGAGCAGGGCCAAGAGAAGTCCGCCAAGGAAAAGCAGCAGAGCGGTAGGGAACCGTGGATGGCGGTAGAGGGCAAACACTAGGACGAAACTGAGGAGGGCCCACTCGTAATTGTCAAACCACCGCCACTGCGCGCCACCCCATTGCGGGTGTAGCTTAACCAGGTCTGCTGCCTTGGTCATCAGTTTGATGCCCGTGCCCACCTGGATACCTTTGATGACAGGATAGGGTGTGTACCGGATCACCAGCCGAATAGTACGAGTGATGCCCAAAAGGAGCACGCAGGTACCGACCCCGATACCAGCCCCAAGGATCTCGTGGGTGGTGAGCGGTTTAGCCAGGGCCATGGCGGCAATGGCTAGTCATACCAATACAGTGAAGGGCGAGTTGAAAGTCAGGGGAGGTAATCAAAGTAGCTGGATATGATATTAGTTTTACTTCACGCTCGGAGGGTGTGTTTGCGGGGGGGGGGAGGGGGGTTCCCAAGAGCAGTGGTAACTTGGCAATTAACTAAGTAACCGAGGTTCGGCAAAGCCTTACCCTTCATGGGTTGCACGCACATGGGTATCCGAAAGTGCAGCCCCGTGGCTATATTCCAGAGCCCGCCAAAAATCAACGAGGAGGTGAGGGATATTTGATCGGTCACCGAGAGGGACACGAGGATGGGTACTAACGTCCCGAGGTCTCCGAGGCTACCGCTCACCTCCTGCCAGGTCAAATGGTGCCAGTAATAGCGGAGCCGTTGGGACACCGACCGGTGGGCCTTTTGCCAGTGGGTTGGTGCAGGGTGGCCAAGTTCAGGCTCCCGCTCGGCGTTGACCGGCAACACAGGGAAGCTCATAGTGGAAGCGGAGATAAATATCGACTGGCGATAGTTTGACAGTCAACCGTGGTATATAAGGGTGGTTGGCCAAATAAAAGAGGGTAGGGTCGAGTCGCTGTGCCAGGAAGGTGGAAGTATGGATGCCGATCGGCGTGGCCGGAACGGTATAGGTGGCGGTTAGGGTCGAAGGGCAAATGAGGCAGTAACGGTTAGCAAGGCAGTAAACGAAGTAGGGCCAAACTGTTGACTTTCCCTACCTGCTGTTCTAGGGACCGCGGGAGTGAAGTGAAAGGACAGGGGAGGGGTGCTCAATCGTGTAACAGCGAGGCACGGAGGGCCAGTGGTGCCAAAGCGGACGCGCCACTGAGCGGCCGTGGGCCAGATGACCTCGACAGGCGTGGGGCGCAAGACAATCCACTCTGCCATGAAAGAGTCGTCTGGCGCTGCCTGAACGTGCGAACTGTCATGGATTCGGCCGGTCGAGGGCAGACTAGGACACTCATTGGTGTGGAGAGGTAAGCCACACTTGTTCCAGAGGCTAAGGGGTTTCTTGGGGACTGTATCCTACTGGAGATTGAATGAATAGTGTCGTAGTCGACTGATTAGAGCCCATAATTAAGCTAGAGACTACACCCCGGCAAAGTCGAAAATAATTTGGAGGCAGTCCTCCAACGCGAATCCCATAATAGGCCACCCTACTGTGGTTACGTCCTAATCCCTATAAATTTGAGGGGCAGCCGCCAACCTCTGGTGAACCGCATCTTCGTCCCGGTACTCACCGTACTCATCGGATAATTCTTTCGCCTTTTACTAAAGAATTCCGTTCGGTGGGTACATTCTAATGGGACTTGACCCAATTTTTTTTGACTGTGTTTCTCTCAGAGACACTGTCACCCTTTCTACAAAGTAAACATAAAATTTCTCTGTCCTCTCGACAGCGGATCTGTGAACCCGCCCTGCTTAGCGAGTTTATGTCGAGGCTCGAATAGTACCACACGAGCAACCAGGCCGCATAGACCCCTCTCATCCATAGTGGCAAGGCAGCCTAACTGCAGACGACAGCCCATCAGCGTGTCCGGTGCATCTTATTCTGCCTAGATGGGCCATGTTACCATCGCTATGATAACCACTAATTCCGATCCACTTGGGCTTCCCAACGACGCGCTGCGGCAATGAACGTCTAATCATCTCGAGCTGTGAAGGAGCTGACGTAGACCAACAGATGCGATTATTGTGTGTAAAGATGCCCAAGTGAGGCAGAGTGCCTGCGGCGCCGTCGTTGGTCTCGCGCATTGGATCAGGGGTTCCCCAAACTAGCACGATTTTGATATATATATACATGTATATATCTAATTCCTCGGCCGGCCGTTTTCCCTATACCAGTCAGGTGACAACTAACCTTTGTCTCAACCCCACTATCTGACCTTAGCTTCCGCACCGGGCCACTCGACATCAACATATTTAAGTCAACTTATTAGCGACAGCTTTAACTTTTCCTGCCCAGTTCAGCGCCACTGGTTTAGGTCGCCGTGCGATTCATACCCGCCTTGCGACTAGCCCTGCTAGGGCCCAGGTGTCGACTTTATTGGCTGTTTGTCACTCTGTCTGATCCACACCACTTTCCGCCGCCTTGAGAGCAGCCTTACACTCGAACCCCTTCAGCTTAACACGCGTCATCGGGGGAGGGACAGGCCAACCGATTCACCTTGGACCACAATCCCCTATCCGAGAATACGCCCAGTTTCCCTAGTGCACTCAGATCAGCGTTTCACCCTCTTCCCTCACACAAACTGAATTCCGTCTTCACGCTGCCTACCTTACCTGCCATTGATTAGCCGCGCACTCTCTCCTGTATACGCCATTTCCCTACGCCCATAACCCCATTTCTTTGTGTCCGTTCTTTACGCCCATTAAAAGTAGACGACAGCCTGCCGACTCACACCTATTCGCCATGTCTGCCCTATTCCGGTTGAGCGCCCGTGCCCTTCCTCCCGTGCGGAGTCCCGCCATGACCCAGCGTCTCGTCTCGCCGCTAGGTAGGTACTCCGGGTCAAATGAGCACCCTGGCGAATTGGCCCCCGTAGTTGTGAAGCGAAGAAAAAAAAATAGGGCTGCTCCGTGTACCGACCACTCTTTCTAACGTCTGTAATATTATTTTGACTGTCCCCGTTCGTTCATACCCAGGGATGGCCCAGGGTTCCGCCTGGCACCGGAGCTCGGGTGTACCGATCCTCGTCGTACTGCCCCTGCGCATGACCCGACCATTCGGCAGTACCCCATTGTATCGCCAGCAGCAGCCCTCCCCCACGGCCCACAAACCCAAGGAGGCCAGCCAACCTCCCGAGCCCACGCCTTCAGGCCCCAGCGGCGCTACTGCCGCCTCAAAAACCGGGACTAACGGCCAGGCCACCCTTGG